>BSBK01001831.1:932500-987500 GCA_027943335.1 Chamaecyparis obtusa | reverse complement strand
ACATCTATGCATCCACATTAGCCAAATTGCCAACAATCTCCCCCTTTGTCATTGGTGGCAACATATGGGAAAATTGGCTAAGTGTGCAAACAAAACTTCAAAGTATACAACACATATACAATATTGTACTCCATAGAATAGTTCCCCCTATGAGTATCCTTCCTCAACATATATTCAATTTTCTGCTATCTCTCCCCCTTTGACAACAATGACAAAGATAGGGTGTACAAAATTTTTTAAAAAACTTAATACTTTGTTGTTAGCTATTGCAAAGTCGGTAGGCTTGCAACACAGTCACCAAACTCTGACTTCCATGATTCAAAATCTTTCTCCCATATCTTCTTGATGGATTCAGCAACATTGAGTAGAGTACTCAATCCGTATGCTGCTGTCTGACAAGCTTGCAGGGAATTGAAGCTAAACTTCTGAAAAGATGTCTTTGCTGAAAGACACTGCTCAATTTGGTCTTCAACAATTGAGGTCTTGATTGAGATATGCTCTCTCAAGATGTTAATCTTGAGCATCTTTCTATTCTTCTCCTCTACTGACATTCTGATTTCATCATTTAACTTCCTTATGTTCTTCTCTATAGAACTTATCTTTACATTTGGGCTTGACAAGGTATTTGTTTCAGCTATAATTGCATCTATCTTCTCTCTGATCTTCTTATCTTCTTCAGCTGTTAGAATTTCTGATTTTGTGCATTGCATATACAAATGCTTTCTAGTCTCAAAATGTTTCCTCAAATTCTTTATGCATACATCCAAATTACCAATATCATTTCGAATATTTACACTTAAATTTTGTTGCATCTCTGCTTCAAAGTCTTCCTAAACTTTTATTCTAGCAATATCCTTTAAGTTAGAAAATTCAAATTCAAAAGAGTTTATTACTGTTTTAGCTTTCTCAAGTGGATCCATTTCAAATACCTTAGTGCTGATCACACTCTCAAGTTTCTCTGTCAAAACTCTAACTTTGCCTTCAAGGTCCTTCACCTTCTTATTCTTTCCAATAATTTTATTAAGAGATGTGATGAACTCAAGCTGATCATCATCTTCAACTTCTTTTCCAAGGTCTTCAAATATTGAGCCAATTTGTCTCTTCTTACTGTCAGGTGCACTAGGGGTAGTGACCTCTGTCAAAATTTGTTTACCTTTAACTGTCTGTTCTGCTAGAACTGATTCTGATAATACTGGTGCTTCCACTGCCTCTGTATACTTTTTTGATTTTGTAATCTTCTCTTGCTCTTCTAAAGCCAAATTGTCAACAATGTTTCCTAGATCATGAAATACTGCATCATCTGACTCTAGTGTCACTTTGGTTCCTTCAATGTCCATTGATTATTTTCCAATATTGATATGTGAAGAAGATGGGACTTCTTCAATACCAACTTCCTCTACATGCGGTTCCTCTGATTGCTTCTGCTGAGGATCTGATTCAACATGCTTTCTTGCAACTATATCTGCAAGAACTTGCATTACTGCTTGCTTTGTCTCTTTCTATACTTCCTCCTTTTTGCCTCCCATTATAAGGATTGTTCTTCTCTTAGTTCTCAATAAAGTTCCAAGAGACTTCAAGAATCTCTTCAAATGATCTTCATCCTCAACTTCACAGAACTGTCTGATTACATGTTCTCTCATCTTTATGTCATCTTTTTGTACTCTCTATTTTCTATTCACAAGTCTGTTATACAAATCTTCTAGGATCTTACCATGAATAGTGCTAAGTTTCTTATCTGTCACAATCATATGTGTAATCATTGCATTTTCAAAGTTCAATTTGTCAAATAATCCATATAGATCATAGAATTTATTTAGCTTAGTGAAGTCTCCATGCTTCAATATATCTTCATTAACTCTTTCAATTCTTGGTTTCCAAGTTTTCTTCTTGATTGAAACTTCATCATCATCTTTAATTACTGCTGCCTTTCTAGATACAGGTGGTACAATCACTTTCTATCTCTTGCCGGTCCTGTTGCACTCACTTTTACTCTTTTGCTAGGAATAGGAGAAAAAGATTTATCTCCTTCGTCTTTCTCAGGTACTTCAACTTTTACCTTTACTGCAATAGGATCAATAGGATTTGCACTAGATGCCTCAGGTGGAATTACAAGATTTTCACTTTGCTTCAAGGCTTTTGCAGTCTTCTTAGCTATGTCAAACTCATGACTTGACATACCTGATTCTTTCAGTATTTTCTTCATAGTAGATTCAACTCTCTTACTAGATTGCTTCTTTTCTCTCAAACTTATTGTAGAGTTGAAATTCTCTTCATAGGTTCCAAACCTATTTGCATGACCATCCAACTCACACTTTAACAGTCTATTCACATATCCTACTATTTCTGCTTCAGATACTTCATAGCCAAGAGGGTCTATGAATTCCATTCTAGGCTCAACTGCTTCAATGTAGGTGAAATCAGTGTCTACCATAAAACAAATGTAATCTTTATGCTTTTCAACTAAGGATTGAGGAATCCTTGATTTGTTCTTAACAATATTCTGAAAAGTCTTCAATACAAGCTTCACACTGTCATTGACTTTATCAAAAAGGTGCTTCATGTAGACTGAGTTTATTCTTTCCATTGTGTTCACATTGTCACTCCAATCAACTGTGTAAGGAAATCTTCTCAAAATATGGAAAAACATATAGGTTATCAGAGATGAAAACCTAAACTGTGTGTACTTAGCCTTCTTAATCTTTTCTAAGTTCTCAAATAACTGAATTTTCAAAATTTCACATAGGTCTACTTGTTTCTTCTCAATACACATAAGATAAGCTACATGAACCATTCCTATAGCCATGTCATCTTCCCTTGAACTACCACAGAATTTAGTTGTTAGGATCTTGCAAAGGTACCTAACATCATCTTGCTTAATCTTACTTATCACAATTCTTCTACCATTATAACTAGATCCAG
Source organism: Chamaecyparis obtusa (assembly GCA_027943335.1). NCBI lineage: Eukaryota > Viridiplantae > Streptophyta > Pinopsida > Cupressales > Cupressaceae > Chamaecyparis > Chamaecyparis obtusa. The sequence goes on along the minus strand of BSBK01001831.1, from coordinate 984,581 downwards.
TGTTGTCTAAAATAATCTTTCTCATGTTCTTTTCATTTAGTGGAATCTCTCCAACTTTTGATAATCCAGTAACATCATAAATTAGGTCGGTAGTTATATCAATAACTCTATCCTCCATCCAGAATTTCCCATTGTGGATTCTACTTAAAATGATCTTGGTACATTCCTCATCATTAAATTCATACTTCATGGAATATTTGATGATTTCATTGTTCTCTAGGTGCCCATAAGTTGGTTTAACTGACATGTCTTGATTATACAATTTCCTATAATCATCACTAAAATTTGCATCTCCCAAAGTTTCAAACTTGCAACCTAAATATCCTTTAACATTCTCAATGTGTAATACTTCATCTGGTACAGATGATAGTGCTAGTTTGTTATCAATTTCAGCTGGTTCTACTAGTTCTTTCTTAATCTTAGGTCTATTCTTATCCTTAACATTATGAACCATAGAAATATCCATCTTATCAACTAATTAAAGATCAAAAAATACCTCAACTTTGCAAATCTAGGGTTTCGGTATGATCGACACTGCAAACTAGTTCCAAACTTCTTCAAATCATCCTCAACTTGCTTTTTCTTCTTTCAAATCTCTTTTCAATCGCTTTGTAATCATGATAACTTTGATTTCAACCTTATAACACTTCACATTAACCATTGGTTACATTACCTTACCATTGGTTACATTACCTTCCTGACTACTTTTAGTGCTGACTGTACCTCCTTGATCTGTGCCTTTATCAAATTTTACTTCATCTTTATTGCTACAGCAACCTTTCTCTTTGTTTCCTGCATTTTCATTCCTTCTTGCATGGTTCCTAGGGTTAGGGTTATGATGATAACCTCCATTGTTCATTCTGCAAAATCTTGTTGAGTGTCCAAACTTGTTGCATATTTGACAAATGATTCCATTGTTTCCAAATCTCTGTCCTTACTGGTTAATCTGTGACCTGCAATTTCTAGCAATATGTCCTACTTTAATACATCTAAAACATACTACTACTTTTCTTTGATTCATTTCTTCAATAGATTTCTTATTTGCATTGTTAGTATTCCCAATCATTCTATCATAATTATTCAAATTTACTTTAGGTCTTCTACATTCGTTAGCTCTGTGTCCAAAACTATGACAATTATAACAATGTCCATTAAGAGGTTTAAATTGCTTACCTGTGCAATCTCTCTTCATGTGTCCAATAGTATTACAAGAAAAACATCTACCTTTGAATTCTCTTTGCATACCTTTAGATGATTCTTCCTGTTTTGATTCTTCTTGCTTTGATTCTTCTTTCTCTCTAGGTGGTTCTTCTTTAGGTGGATCTTCCAATGTGTTCTCATCTAGCTTTATTTCCTCCACACTTTCAGATGTCTTCAGATCTGGCTTCTTACTTTCATGGATTGTTCTAAACATACTAAATCCAAATCCAGTCCTATCAAAGAATGGTTCTTCAAAAGAAATTTATTTTCCAGTCTTATCACTATTTGAATATAGCCTTTCAAGTTGTTGTTTAGATTGAGTTAATTCACCTTTCACAATTTTATTATACTTCTCAAGTTCCACATACTACACTTTTACTTTTTCAGATTCGGATGTTTCCTTTTCAAGTCTTGATCTCAGATCTTCGTTCTCAATTTTTAATTTTTCATTATCAGATCTCAAATTTCCATTTTTCATACTAAGTTTCAGGTTTACTATCTTCAGTTCATGCTTAAGGATCTCATTTTCTTTTTCTAATTCATCACAATCTTCAACAAGCATATCAGATTTCTTTTCAGATTTCAGATCTTCAATCTTACCTTTTAATTTGTCAATAGCATTCTTTGCATCTTCATATTTTCTTCTTAAGGAGTTTCTTTCATCAGTAAGCATATCAATATGTTCAAGAGCTTCTTCAAGATTCTTCTGAAGTTGATCCATATCCATAGAGATCTTACTCAAGCTACTAAGCTTTCCTTGAATGTTCCTTCTCCGAGTAACTATGCTCTAATACCAATTGTTAGAAATAGGAAATACTGAGAGGGGGGGATGAATTAGTATTTCACAAACTTTTTCTTTTGCCCACTTATGGATATAACATATTACTTTAGTGCATACAAAGATTATCAAGCTAATTAACAAACATAGCAGTAAATAGAAAGAACTCATAACACATGATATGTTCTCGAGGAAACCCTGGCCAAGGGAAAACCTTGGTGGGAATGGTACCCACAAAGATCACTAATCAAAAGTATCCTGTTAGGGATATTGGACCCTGTTAGGAGTCAATTTACAATATATAGTAGATCTGTCCTGGTTAAAGGATTTTAGGTCTTGTTAGAAGCCTTAACCCTGTTAGGAGTTAGATTACAAAACCTGATCACCAGCTGAGCTCACTGCCCAAACAGGTAATACAAAATGTTTCTGACTGTAGTATGGTACTTCTTACAACTTCACATCAATAGCCTTTGCTGCTATCACAATATACAACTATCGCAAATTATCTTTTCTTTCTTTTTACACATCACATATATTCTTACATTACATTTCAAGTATGCCTAATATATGATTTATTAGAGATAATAACTTTACATGGTCGGCTTCCAAAATCTTTATCCAAGAGTAAACATCTAGAATTTTATCCCTTCATAATGTTAAGTCATTATTTTGACAAGCAAAAATAATCCCTTAACTCTTTCGCTAATACTGTCTCCAAAACTGTTATGTCTGCAAAAACTGTCTTCGGTAAACTTCAAATAACTTTGTTTGTATTGCTCCAAACTTTATGCACACTGAGATGGGGTATCCTCATACTCTGTAGAAGCTTTAGTTAACTGCGCAAATAAAAATATTGCTCCAGTGGACGTCGCCAACTAAATCTTCATCGGGTGCTCTGTCAGGATCACTGTATCCATACTTAGACAATTTCTTCCTTCAACTTGCCATACTTGCATTCCAGATTCTGCACTCTCAATAGAGATCATATGTTGCCATAATGACAACATCTATGCATCCACATTAGCCAAATTTCCAACAATATATATATATATATATATATATATATATATATATATATATATATATATATATATATATATATATATATATATATAGACACACACACACACACACACATATCATTGTCAAGATAGATCACATAACATAACAAATAGAACCAAGAAACTCAAACAGACTACATATTCGTTAGCTAATTAACCCCAGAGTTCAAATTGTATCTCCTAGTTCTTCAAAATACTTGCCAGGGTTAGAGGGGCATTACACACCCCAACTACATGTTCCTTCATTTCTATTAAATGTATAAATTTTCTCTCAATAAGTCTCATTGTTCAATTATATTATGGTTTGGAGCTTAGAGAGGACCTTGAAGAGGATTAAAAAAGATTATTATACATTGAATTAAAAAATAACCTCTATTTTTTTAGTTTCCTTTATTAAAGGTATATATATATATATTATAAATATCCTTTTGTTAAAATCAAATTCATGTGTTGTGATGATTCACAATAGCTAGATTGCATATGACTTTGGAAATGTCATTTGGAGAACATTCCTTAACATCTTAGATATTCATAGTATTAACATTTGGGCATCCTAATTCTAGCAGTCTTTTATTTTGTTAGAATGCTCATATTTGATTTGTGTTAGTTATTGAAATCCCATTACCTTGTTATAGACATGCTAAGGAATAGGACTATGTATGTGCTTTGGTGGAGTCTGAAGCACTTAAATACATCATATGTAATGATATTCTTTTGGATGTTGAACTATCAATGATGATGTGTGATAGTTGACCATTGACCCAACACTTCATTCAAAAGAATCGTTCTCATTCTTTAATTTTTTTTCTAATGTGATGGTGTTTAGAGATTGTGCCTCTTAATTGATCTCTTTCACTTCCCTAGGTTTCGATGTGACTTGCGTAACAAGATATTATTGTGTGGTACTCAATGTTGTCATAGGAGTTGGTGCAATTATGGTCACACTACTCTTCACCTTATGGTTGCTTTCTTATGTCAATATGTTGGAAGCCTTGAGAGTTTGTATAGGTAATACAAAGCTCTATAGTTATTATATGTGAGAGTCTTTAAATGTTATAAGAGAGAATTGAAGTTTCTTTCATGTGCAGTAAGGTTCTTCTTGTATAGGGAAAATCATTGCTACTTTTTAGCATTAATAGTTTGGATGCATTATGAAATGCCCATCTATGAGTGTATGTATGATTTTAATAAATCCTTCTTTGTGTGGATAAATGTAAAAAACCTCTAATGCGCATAAATACTCTATGTTTTCCAACAGTGCCATCATACAAATGCACAAAACAATCATGGAACTTGTCTGTGTAGTCTTCTATTCATTGTTCCAGACATTAGTGCAACTATTCAAATTTTATGTACTCGATGTCATGATGACTAACGGGATGAAATTTATTTTTATAAAGCATTGATAAAATTGTACTAGCGGCAAGATCTCAGATAAATAAACCTACAATAAGATTACGGATCCAACTAGAAAAGATCCAATCTAATTGCACAAATTCGACTCCTAACAAAAGAGAAAGAAAAAACAAATCAATCAACATGCATATAAGATAAGTCAATATACATCAATGCATAATGATATCACCAATATTCCTCCTTTACTTCTCTCTTTTTCAATGAAATGTGGACTCTCAAATTTTCTCTCAATGTGACAACATGGAAATTTGAAAATTTTGGTTTAAGAAATTATGAAGAATCACCTTCATTTTATAGAATTCTAGATTTCAATGGATAGTTTGGATTAAGGAGCACAGACTGATAATGAATGACCAAGATTGATTGAAAGTGGATTGATTGGACATATGACTAAGATTGATTGACAATTGAATGGTTGCATGATAGGATAGATTGGTGAGTTAACATATTCGAGTGATAGATAATTGGATAGATTGACCAGAAGACATAATAGATTGACTAGTCAAGTGAATTGGTTGAAGAGATGACTAGATACAAGAATTAATCAGAATGATAGTGAGTGAGCCATGAAGGTGGACGTGGAGGAATAAATTAACATTAAATAATTAAAAAACTATTTAATCATGCATGAGAGGGAATAAATAAAATAAATATTCTATTTATTTTCAAAAGAATTAGTTAGCATTGGAGAAATGGAATAATTAAACAAAATAAATAATTTATTCAATTATAGAAGACATCATTAGTAAATTAAATAATCAAAGATTATTATTTTTTCGTGGTGAAAAGAATGAGGAGAATTAATTTAATTAAATAATATGTTTCTTTAAGTAAAATGTCAGAAAAAGAATCAATTAAATAATATAAATTATTTACTTAATTTTAAAAGAATAATTAACTAATTAAATAATTAAAATTATTTTAATTATGATGATTTGAAATTCGAACTAGAAGAATGACACAAGTTAATTAAACAATAAAGATTATTTAACTAATTTAAGATGAAAATGATAGGACAATTTTTAATGTCTACAAAAACCATTGAAAAACCAAATACAATGATGATCCCTAGTGCATTGTGCATTGAATTCTTACCAACAATGATGTGTTTAAATGATCTTTGAGCAATTCGAGTTGAACGCTTACCACAAATGTTAAACTAAAAGATATTCTCAACATCAATAAAGCTAATTGAAAGTTGATGCATTCCATTTGTCTTCAAACATATGGATATTCAAATTGACTTGAACTCTAAAAGAATTTTTATGTTGCAAGTTAATTAAATAATAAAGATTATTTAACTAATTTAAGAGGAAAATGACAAGACAATTTTTAGTGTCTACAAAAACCATTGCAAAACCAAATACAATGATGATCCCTAATGCAATGTGCATTGAATGCTTACCAACAATGATGTGTTTAAATGATTTTTGAGCAATACAAGTTGAATTCTTACCACTTATGTTGTTAAACTAAAAGATATTCTCAACATCAATAAAGCTAATCAAAAGTTGATGCATTCCATTTTGTCTTCAAACATATGGATATTCAAATTGACTTGAACTCTAAAATAATTTTTTTGTTTTCTAAGTGCATGTTAGTTAGGATATGGCAATGTTGGTATGAGTTGAGTTATGAAAAACATGAAACTAATTTAAGAGTTTAAAATAACAGTAATTATAACTAGGTCCTAATGCCTAAACTTGCTAATCAAAACTAAGAAGATAAAGAAATAAATAATTTATATACTTCAAGTATATTGGAGCATAGTTAGAAAGAGTGGCATAAGAATTTTATTTTCCCTTTAGATACATGAATCAAGGAGATGACATGTCCAAGAGTGAAAAATGCTATACCAACACACCCCATGCGTGAAACTTAGTAAAAATGAAAAAAGAAAGTTATCAAAGATGGAAGGATGATATAGCACATTGAAGATCTATGCACGATGAACCAATTTTTTTCTCTTTGGAAGATGTAAACTTGACTTTGATGTAAAAGATCCCTCCAATACAAAATTTAGGGGAGAAAATGAAACATTGTATTGAGATTTTCAAGACTATGCTAAGAGGTGCTAAGATTGGATTGAGTGCCCTGCACCTAGTTAAAGATAGTGGCAAGTCAAAGCATAATAGAAACTAAAGTAGCCTAGAAGCCAAAGATGATGTGACAAAAACTACAATGGTACTATTAGAAAAGATTAAACTTAATTCCTCAAACATGTCCCGATATGCAAGGTAGGACACAAAATCAATACTTAAAATCTACAAATTACTCATTCCAATGAATTGCCTTTGAAAACGTAAATATTCTTGCTAAATTGAATCCATAAAAGTCCCCTGGAGATAATATTGAACTTGGTAAAGGCATAAGATGGTGATGAAGTCTCAATTCATGTCATCGAACCTTGTCATATATGCACTAGATTGATGAGTAACATGGACAACTAATAAATCTACCAGGTTTGTAGAGTCCTCAAGTCTCAAAATAAGGAAAGGAAACACCTAATTACCATCAACCAAGAATTGATGAGATACCAGTGGCACTTATATACCTCAAGCCAATGTTTACATATTATTATAAGCTACTTAAATGAAGAAAATCAATTATTTATAATATCCTAAGTAAAAATTAAATAAGTGTAATATGGTAGTTTATATGAAGACATATACAATATGATGAAAATATTGTACATTTAAGTTCTTGGTAATATAGTTTCAAGACTACTATTTATTGAATGTTTGTGAAAATGCTTCGTACACTTCACCGACCATTTTTTATTATTATCATTATTTGTGTGGATGCGCAAAAGTTGAAGCGTGTATAGTCCTCTTGGCATTCTGAGCTCAATTGAATGGCCATGAACTGCTCTAATAACAATACTTTGATTCTCGAGAAGGTCAATGAGCAAAGCTACAAATTATCTTGTAATCTACAAGATTACAAAAGACTTGGAAAGAAACCATCTTTTTTATATGCAAATGTAGAGGTCGTGTACAATGCACTTGGGTATGCTTAGATTAATTCCTTTATACATGGATAATGCTCTTGAGAAAATTCCATGAGGATGTGATACATGACATGTGTAGCCCAAGTACCATCAAATGGCACATACATATAGTAGCATGTAACATATGATGTTGGTGCAACTATGTGATGGATCTTTGTGGTTGAGATTCCTCGTAGATGAGATGTTGCCACATACTAGATGTGTATGGAATGGTGCTCATTGTGGTCCATATGTTAGCAATTGATGTGCTTATATCATCTAATCCTTGGGTGAAATGAAATGACATATTTTAATAACATCTACAAGATTGATGATTTGAGCGATCCAAGTAAGGTTGACAACAAAAGTTGTCAATGATAACTTTGCAATTTTGGCACATTGAGACATGGACGGAGCTGGAGCTGGAGCTAGAGGAAATTCAAATTTGTGTTTGGGCAGGATTTCTCTTGCGCATGTTGTGTGTGCCTCTGCAGATGCTAAGAACTGTGGTGCGTGTTAGAGTAGTCGAGTATTGCTAATAATTAAATTAGTTAATTATTAGTTTATCTACTCTTTGCTTAAGTTAGACTTACGAAAGTTTCCATTTCTTAGAAGTTTCCCTTTTAGGGTTTCGGTATCCTTTATAAGGATTCACCGCTTTGTAATTCATAAGGAGATTGTATTGTAATTTTTTGGTTAATAGAAGCTTTTTCTATTACAATGATATTCCTGTCTCTGGCCTTTTGGCCGCCATAGATATTTCTTGCTTCTGTTCTTTGCTTCTTCCATGTGACAGGGTTATGCATGCAGGTGTTCTTGGGAGATTAGTATTTCACCTAATCTAACATGGTATCAGAGCCATCTTGCTGCTCGTTGTTCGTGTTTTGTTGAAGTGTTTCAGAAGCAGGAGGTTTTCAAGGGTTTCAAAAGTTTTTTTTATGGATCTGGGGGGGAGCCGAAATTTGGCTCACCTTGGGCAAAAATGGACACCACCATTGTGTCCGGAAGGCCCAAGAACCCCTAAATCCATATAAAATTTGTCCATTTTGGACATCTTTGCCATCTGAGGCAAAATTTTTTTGCATACCAGGGCCGTACGGCTCTGGCACGCACTCCGAGGTGAGTACAGTCTGCGATTTTAAAATATATATATATATATATTTTGGCCACCGAGCGGCCACCCAGGCACCGCCCGGCGGCCACCCAGGCGCCACCCACCCCCGGCCACCGCCCACCGCCAGCCCCTGATAGCGGCCACCGCCCAGTCCGCCGCCCTCAGCAGCGCTGACAGCGCCGCCCAGTCTGCGGCCCGCCGCCCGCCGAGATCGCTGCCCTCTGGCCACTCCGCTGGCCCCCACCGCCCAGCTCCGCCAGCCCGCGGTCACATGGGCGACCAGACCCAAGCCCCTGGTGCATTTTGAGCTGTGACGGCCATTTGGCCGTCAACTTTAGGCTCGCTAATTGATGATGTTGGCAATTTTTTTTGCATGGCTTATTTTTTAAGCCCGTCTGTGCAAGCTCGGCTTCCAGGGCCATAATTTCTTCATCTGGAAGCGTATTTGGGAGTTTTTTATATCATCGGAAAGCTCTTTCCGAGACGAACACAATTATAGAGGTTTCTTTTCAAGTTTTTTGCCTCATTTTTCGTACCATTCTTTCGAAGGCAGGACTATTTTTTTGCCTTCCTGGAGCACCTGATGCTTTTTTTGGCATAACTTGCTCATACGGAGGAGTTAGTGGGCGAACGAGACATCATCGGAAAGATGATTCCGAGACGGTCGTTTTATATGCAGAGCTTTTTTCCAAATTCTTCTTCCATTTTTTGCACCAGGCTGTTGAATTCAAAGGTTTTCTTTTTTAGGTGCCTGCCAGAGCACCTGTCACTGTTTTTGCTGTAACTTGAGCATACGATGGCATTTTTTACCAAACGAGATATCGACGGAAAGCTGGTTCTGAGACCGTTCTATTTTTTTCAGTTTGGTTGTTTGATTTTGCCGTTTGTAGGGGTTTTCTGCCAGTCAAAGTCACGGGTACTTTTTGCATTCCGGACACTATATCTCTCACATTCGGGCTCAGTTTTCAGCAAACTTGGTATTTTCGGAAAGCTTGTTCAGTGTACTTTTCAGTTTCAGAGGTCTTATTTCTAGATTCTATACCAAGTTCTTCCTCCATTGAGTTTTTCTTTTCTGCACTCAGATGGACTACTTGGCTTTTACAGGTCCACAGATCTCCATTCTTGGGATGACTTCTGCTTCTGTTCTCACTGTTCTTCTTTCCTTCTTCTTTTGAGTATTGTATTTATCTCCACTGTTGCATTCTTTTCTGTAAACGCACTGAGATAGCAGCGCCTCCAGCGCGCCCGAGCTCCGCCCGCCAGAGGCCGCTCCACCGCAGTGCATCCGCCGCCCACCAGCTCTGCTCTGCTCGTGTGCCCGACTCCGCTGCCCCGCTGGCCTCCTCCGCCGGCCCCTCCCGGCTCCGCCGCACTGTGCGCCGCCTCTCGGCCCCGCTCCGCTCCGCTGTGCCGGCCCGGCGGGTTTTAAGCCCCGCGGTGGTCACATGGGTGACCAGGAGTTCCGGATTTAGCCCCCTGCGCGCGCCATGTGCTCAGGGGCTTTGTGTTTTCCAGCCCCAGGGGCTTAAAAATTTATTTTGAAGCCTTTTTAGGGTACCTGGGCCTTTTTTGCTCTATCTGGAGCATATGGAGGTCTTTTTTGGACTTCTTTATATCGTCGGAAAGCTCTTTCCGAGATCTTTCCGATTATGGAAGTTAGGGTTTTTGGTTTCACCATTTCAATAGCATTTTTTGCTGTTGATGTTTGATGTCTCCTTTTGCCTTCCGGGAGTCATATCTGGCTCATCCGGACTTCTTTTTCGGCAAATGAGATATCATCGGAAAGCTGGTTCTGTGTACTATTCAGTGGCAGAGGTTATTTTTCTAGATTCTACTCCAGGTTTTCAATCCTCCGCGTTTGGCAGTTTATGCCCTCTAGTGGAGTGCTTGGTTCTACAGGTCCGGGGATCTCTTCTTCTGAGTTCATAGCTCACTCTTCTTTCTGTCTTTTGAGCTTGCATGCTCTTCTATTGCATCTTTGTTCTGTAAAATGCACTAAGATAAAGTGCCTACTTCTGCATTCTTGGATCTTGTACACCTTGTTCGGTTGATGTACTCGCACTCTGTTATAAAGTGCCATGGGGGGTTATGATGTTTATGCCGCTTTAGGCACATCCACCTTTGTCAAGTGAGCATACCTTCCACGACATTAGCCCATGTAGTGTGTCTGTGACATCGCCCTTTATCCTGTGTGTGTGCTTCTGTTGCACTATTGGTGTTCCTGGTTCTTCTTCTGCAATTGTTTCTGGCATCGCATTTCAGTGTTCCTGTCACCTCTCCCAGTTCAGCATTATGGGGGGGTTCACCTGTTGGTTCTATTGCTTCCTGGTTCGATTGATCAGCTCTTCAGACATTTGTCTTCTCTACCTGGTCATGCACTTCGGTGGGGGTTCCAGCAGTATCTTCTGACAGAGTTTTCAGACATGCTTCGGAGTTGCTTCTTGCTCTTTTCTTGTTCCTTTCTCTGGGACATCTTTTTCTTTATTTTGGGTACCTGATCAGGCCTTGTTGCTGGGACCCATCTTTCTTGCTTTCTGCAGTAGTTTAGCTTTTTTGCTTCTCCCTAAGTTACACTTAAGGGGGGGTGTTAGAGTAGTCGAGTATTGCTAATAATTAAATTAGTTAATTATTAGTTTATCTACTCTTTTCTTAAGTTAGACTTAGGAAAGTTTCCATTTCTTAGAAGTTTCCCTTTTAGGGTTTTGGTATCCTTTATAAGGATTCACCGCTTTGTAATTCATAAGGAGATTGTATTGTAATTTTTTGGTTAATAGAAGCTTTTTCTATTACAATGATATTCCTGTCTCTGGCCTTTTGGCCGCCATAGATATTTCTTGCTTCTGTTCTTTGCTTCTTCCATGTGATAGGGTTATGCATGCAGGTGTTCTTGGGAGATTAGTATTTCACCTAATCTAACAGTGCGGAGATTCTTGCTGACTCAGGCTCGGATGATAAGGTGAAGTCGGATGGGGTCCCACGTGAGAAGCTCAAAGATCCTAGTAAAGCGGATTTATGGGAGGATGGTCAACTCTCTTATCGACCTCCACAAAATGGTAAGTCCTCGGGTTTCTCTGATTATGTCTCAGTATGTGCTCCGGATGAGGCCTCCCTTTTTAAACTCTGGTCCACCTTGTTCGAGGTTAAACCCATGGGTAAATCCTCTTTCCCTGATATCAAAGACCTGTCTGATAAGGGGAAGGGGAAATATGCTATTGTTGTTCCTAATGAGCTAGTTGATCACAAAATTGATGCGATGGCTCTCACACTGGTTGGGAAATTTGTTGGGGCTAGAACTAATATTGATATTGTTAGAGTTTTCGCAAAGAAAAAATGGAATCTTAAGGGCCATGTGGGTATTACAGCCATGGCTAAGGGTTTTTTGTCTTTTGAATTCTCTTGTCAAGAGGATTTTGATAGGATTATCTGTGTTGGGACTTGTATCATTGGTAAGGCCACTCTTGCTTTACAAAAATGGTCTCGCAACCTGGATTTGAATGAATCATTTTTTGTCTAGGCCTCGATGTGGGTTCGATTACCTAAACTCCCTTTGGAATTTTGGTTTGAGGATGTCTTTAATGGGATTGCTAGGTCTTTCGGGGAACTCCTTTCAATTGACCATGTTACGGTGGCAAGTAGGTTGACTTATGCTAGAATTTTCATTGGGTTTGAATAAGGAAAAGATATGCTAGAGATTATTGAGATTCACTCTAAGCTAGGTAAAATATTACAGAAGTTAGACTATGAAAGTGTTGCTTTTTCTTGCTTCCACTACAAGAAGGCGGGTCATATGGACAAGACCTGTTCGGAGTTCATAGTTAAGGAAAAATCTAGAAAAGCCCAAAAAAAAGCTTGGAAGAGAAAGGAAATGACAAGCCTGTCTGACGAGGAAGTACACGATAACAAGGGTTTTGTACCTCACCAGAAGGAAAATGCGGTGAGGATTCCTTCACTAGATTCCCCTGAGTAGACTATAGTATAGGATAACATAGAGGGGATCCCATCTTTGAACGTTCAAGAGCAAGCTATAGCAGCAGAAAATGTTGAGATGTTTCCTTCTTCTTGGGAGGAGGTTGTCGAAGAAGAACAAAGGTCTTGTGATGGAGGGGCTTCTTTCTCTTTACACCCAAAGAAGGACTTTGATAAAGAATAGAGGATTCTGGAAGGAGGAGATTCTAATTCCCAACAAGATACGGATTGTGTCTCTCTTGTTCCAAACTCTCTCAATATACAAAATGTGGAGGAAGGAGAATTTATCCCTAGTATTTTGGGATTTAATACCCCAGCTGGTGCTCCTTTCCAAGGGGGCCAATGATGTAATACTCTTATCCCCTCCCATGTCAAGAATATTCTGGACTCCAGCGAATTACTTGGCTCTCCTGGCCAGTTTTCTAAGATGGAGGAGTTGTTCAAATCTATCTCTCCTGGACAACTTTCTAAAATGGAGGCATTGATTGCTAAATTCAAGGAAGGGACTGAAGGAGGAGAATGTGTTACACTTTCAAAGAAATAAAAGAAAAAGAACAATACGAACCCATCTACTATGTCGCTAGTGAAAATAAGAAGAAAAAAAAAGATGATGTGGGAGCTAAACCCAGAACACCGGGAAAGAAGAGAGCTAGTTAGATCAGAGAAGAAGAAACAAGTAAGAATATTGCAGATGGGACTCAACTTACCTTCCATGAAGCCTGTTCCTCACAAAAGAAATGAAGATTATCTCTTGGAACATCTATGGTCTAAATGGACTACATAAGAATGACATTATTAGGAATATGATTAGGGATCATAAACTGGATATTTTGATGATTCGGGAAACTAAGATGAAAAAAGATAAGGTGGAAAGTCTCAAAATCTCAGAGACTATGGAGGTCATGGGATCCAGTTCCAATGGGGCTTATGGTGGCCTTTCTCTTTTCTAGAACTCTGATATCTTCAAAGGGGAAGTCATCCATGAGGAAGATAATCTTCTGTTTATGAAATTCACGAGTAATCATGATAATGACAGCTGGTTTATTCTAAATGTTTATGCTCCTAACTCTAAAAAGGTCATATCTAAGTATTGGGAGAGGATTAGGACTATCACTTCCTCCTTCTAGTTCTCTAGAGGGATTATCATGGGAGACTTTAACACTCCTCTTAAATAAGGGGAAAATCTTGGAGGGAGTACTCCAGATCTGGAAAGCAGAATGGACCTTATGGACTTCATCAATGATCAGACCCTCTTTGACCTAGATCTCCATGGGGTGGAATTTACCTGGACTAATAGGAGAACCGTTAATGACTGCATCTAGGTACACCTTAATCATGCCCTCATTACCCTTGATTGGTTCCATCTCTTTTCTTGTACTCTTTCGGCTCTGGCTAGAATTGATTCAGACCATTCACCCATTTCTCTTATCCTTGGTCCTCTCATTAAAAAGAGAAGTTTTCCCTTTAGATTTGAAAAAATGTGGACTACTCACCCAGATCTAAGAAAGAAGTTAAAGGAATGGTGGGATATTCAAATTGATGGCTCTGCCATGCTTAGAATTACTAAAAAACTAAGGAATGTTAAGAATAACATCAAACTTTGGAACAAGAATGAGTTTGGAAATATCTTTTCTTCCAAAGTTGAGATTCTTATGGATCTTAATCAAATCCAAAGGGAGATTCAAAAATTTGGATATGATCTTGAACATCTCCAGAAAGAGAAAGCCTTACTTTTTGAATACCATAATGTGATTGGCAAGGAGGAATTATACTAGAAAGAAAGGTCTAGATCTATTTGTCTAAAAGAAGGGGACAAAAATACTAGGCTCTTCCATCTTTTTACTATGAAGCACGGAATTGCTAATAAAATTAGCAAACTCAAAAGGAAGAATCAGATTCTTACGGAGGACAAGGACATCTCCAATGAAGCTATTTCTTTCTTCTCCACCCTCTTATCTAAAGATCATAACCTCTCAATGGAAGACCATGCCATGGTTCTGGATAACATTCCGAAGATTATATCTAATGACCAAAATAAAGTCCTCTATATTATTCCTAAGGAGGTGGAAGTTTACAATGTTGTGACCTCTATGTCAAGGGACAAAGCGCCAAGCCCTGATGGCTTTCTCATGTTCTTTTTTCACATATATTAGGACATTGTCAAGGGGCATGTGGTTAAAGCTATTTAGGAATTCTTCAGTTCGAAGAACATTCTGAAGGAGCTAAATGCTACCTTCTTGGTTCTCATCCCCAAAATTTCTGGAGCGAAGGCTATGCAGAACTTTAGACCCATTAGCTTATGCAACTCTTTTTACAAGATCATTTCCAAGGTGCTAACTTTGAGACTTTTCAAGATGCTCCCCTTGCTCATCTCGCATCAACAATCTGGTTTTGTCCCAGGGAGACAGATTCTGGATTCCATCATTGTTGTTCATGAGGTCATCCATTCCCTTGATTTGGCCAACAAAGAAGGGTTCTTCCTTAAACTCGATCTCTCCAAAGCTTATGACCGGGTGGATTGGTAACTATTGTTGAAAATTTTGGAAGCTTTTGGCTTTAATCATGGCACTTGCAGAATCATCTACCAACTAGTTTATTCCCCCTCTATGGTGGTGCTAATCAATGGCTCCCCTTCGGCTTTCTTCAAACCTTTGAGTGGTCTCAGACAGGGAGACCCCCTTTCCCTATCCTCTTTATTATTGTGGTTGAATGCCTTGGAATACTTATCTCGACGAAGATTGCTTTTAGAGATTTGCAGGAAATTAAACCTTCTTCAGGGAATACTAAATTCTCTCATCAACAATTCATTGATGACACTATTTTGGGGGGAGATGCCTCGATTAAAGAAGCTAGAGTAATGAAAAGTTTTTTGAATAGTTATTCGAATGCAACATGACAACTTATCAATTGGAACAAGAGTTATGTTTACTTAATCAACACTCCCATTGAAAGGCAGAGACAGATAGCGGAGATCTTGGGCTGTGGTATGGATCTCTTTCCTTCAACTTATTTGGGTCTTCCTTTGGGTTTGAAACCTCCCGAGTCCTTTTGGAATAGTTTAATTGATAGATTCAATAGGAAGTTGGCTGGTTGGAAGGGTGTGATGCTTAGCCAGGCTAGGAAGATATAGCTTCTGAAATCTACTCTTCAAAACCTTCCTACCTATGGTTTGAGCCTCTTCTCTATTCCCTTAAAATTTGTTGATGCTATAGAAAAAATTCAGAGAAGGTTTTTATTGTCTGGGGCAGTAGACCACAAGAGGCTTCCCCTCATTTCTTAGGATAGAGTCTGCTTACCAAAGTGTAAAGGAGGCCTTGGTTTCAGAAGAACAAGTTTATTCAATAAGGTGTTTCAAGCTAAATAAGTGTGGCTCATTTTTCAAGACACTGGAGACTGGCGAGATATTATTGAAGTTAAATACCTCCACTCCAACAATTCTATGAAAAATCTCTTATTCAACAATGATATTCCAAAAGGCTCCTTTATTTGAAATGGTTTCCTCAAGGCCATAGAGATTGTTGCCTCTCATACCAAATGGAAAGTGGGAAATGGAGAATCAATAAACTTTTGGTATGACAACTAGCTCCATTTCTGAATCTTGGCTAATGTGGAGCCCTTCAATAGATGGAAGGAAGCTTTCTTATTGCATTTTGGGGCTCAAGTTTGTAACTACATATTTGGTAATGATTGGGTGGATCTTTGTTATATGTCCCCTGATTTGGAACCCCCCATGAGGTCTCTCTCGGCTTTATCCTTATCTCAGTCCCTACATGTTTTAGTTTGGCAAGCTACTCCTAATGGGAAATTCTCGGTCGCCTCGACCTCCTTGGATCCTCTTGATCCTTCCTCTTCCCCTAGTTGGGCTAATGCTTGGTTTCTTGGTTTAATCCCAAAGATCAATATCTTCTTCTGGCTGCCACTGCAAAACCGTATTCTCACTATTGGCAACCTTATCAAGAGGGGTATACCTATTCCCAATATGTGTGTCTTTTGTAATTCTAATTTTGAGACCGTACGTGCAACATCTCTTTATTCATTGTCCCTTTGTGGTGGATGTCTTGATCGCCCTCCTCTCCTCTTTTGGCCAGGTTTGGGTTTTCCCCTTGACCATTCATGATTGTTTCTCCCAATGGGCTCCTTCGTTCTCTTCCTCTCCTAATTTTAGGAAACTTTGGTCCTGGGCCTTTCCCCATCTCTATTGTGGCATCTAGAAGGAGCACAATAATAGAATTTTTAGAGACTTACATGCTCCTTCCAAAGTGGTTTCTTCTAAAATTCTTCATGCTCTTTTTGAATACTTCTCTGTTTGCAGTGGAACTAACATTTTTCTGGTAACTACTTGGACCTCATTTCAAATCAAGTTGATCGTAGAAGGGAAAATTGTATATGGCTTTTTCCTCCCATGGGGTGGTATAAGACAAATTTCAATGGGGCGACCGAGGGAAACCCTGGCTTGGCTGGCAATGGAGGAGTGATAAGGAATCACCATGGAGCCTATATTTATGTCGTTGCTCTTCCCCTTGGCACCCAAACAAATCACTATGTTGAAGCCATGGCTGCTCTCTAGGTTACCAAGCTGGCTCGGGATTTGGGGTTAAACTACTTATGGATTTGGGGATATTATTAGGTGTTTGATTGGTTCCTCGCTTTGTGGACTATCAATAACATAATAATGGAGACTCGGAGCATTCTCAACGCCTCTAAGAAGGTCTATATATCACACGTGTTTAGGGAATCAAACCAAGTGGTTGATGCCTTGTCCAACGTGGCTATCAGGCATAAAGGTATTGTGAGGTTGCATAATGGGAAGGACCTCCTGCAGGATGTGGAGGCTTTGATCACATGGGACTGCATTCATGGCAAGGAATGAACCATATGTGGTAATTATGACAATTAAAACACATTTTCCAATTATTTTTATCAAGCGCAAGAAGTACAGTGGTATTATGACCCATAATAATGAGGTGTTCATTCTTTCTGGGTTTGTAGAAGAACCAAATATTTAAGCTTTGTTATTCAATTTCATTTTAAGCTTCAAAGGAATTCCAAGAGCAATATCAATGCCCTTGTTAACTTTATGCTCTGAAGTTTTTTGAAGCGCAACATTTGTGTTAGGTAGAATTGCACCATGGGTGGCCAAAGAATCAGGAGAGAGTCCACAGACTGTAAAAAATGGAAGAAAAGAAGCATTGATTGGGATATTCTGCACAAGGGTGGTATTACTCTTTTCATTAAGAAACTTCATGGCGGTAATCAGGAAGTCACTAATTTGTTTCTCAAGAATTGGAATGAGGGAAGTGTGGAAATTAATGGGTGCTAGTTTACCATGACGAAAGAAATCATTTCCATGGTTATTGGTATTCCCATTATTGGGAAAAAGTTCTACAGAGATTGCAGGATCTCAGACCCTACGGTGAACGAATTCCCTGAGGATTCGGAGGAGAAAAAGACTCTCACGAAGATGGGCAATTACTACCATCTTGAGGGCATCAAGAAAATTTGGAGATTCGTGCTACATTCAAGATTTTCTAGAATTCACACTTACCACTTCGTCCTGCTCAACCACTTCAAACATGGTAAGATGGTATCCATTCCCTTCTACCTTTATTTGTCCATAAATGAAAATATCAATAGTTGTAGGGGAAAATTTGTGTTAGGCAGAATTGCACCATGGGTGGCCAAAGAATCAGGAGAGAGTCCACAGACTGTAAAAAATGGAAGAAAAGAAGCATTGATTGGGATATTCCGCACAAGGGTGGTATTACTCTTTTCATTGAGAAACTTCATGTCGATAATCAGGAAGTCACTAATTTGTTTCTCAAGAATTGGAATGAGGGAAGTGTGAAAATTAATGGGTGCTAGTTTACCATGACGAAAGAAATCATTTCCATGGTTATTGGTATTCCCATTATTGGGAAAAAGTTCTATAGAGATTGTAGGATCTCAGACCCTGCGGTGAACGAATTCCCTGAGGATTCGGAGGAGAAAGAGACTCTCACGAAGATGGGCAATTACTACCATCTTTAGGGCATCAAGAAAATTTGGAGATTCGTGCTACATTCAAGATTTTCTAGAATTCACACTTACCACTTCGTCCTGCTCAACCACTTCAAACATGGTAAGATGGTATCCATTCCCTTCCACCTTTATTCGTCCATAAATGAAAATATCAATAGGGGAAAAGCTAACACTAACCCTACCTTTCATGAGGGTTTGTTGTTGCTTATTTATGAGTACTTTAAATTGCAAATTGTGGGCAAAACTATTAAAGATAAAGGGATTAAGGAGGATGCGTCGAGGTTTGATTATGAGCCCTCTAATACTGAGGATAGTACTAGGTTGCACTCCGAAGACCAAGAGGAAGAAGAGATTAAGAAAGGGGCTTTGCTGCTTGTCTACTCTTTTTTGTTTTGGAGTTTCAATGTAATATCTTAAGCATTGTTCAAGGTTTTAGGTACCCTTTGAAACCTGTTGTACATAATAAAAAACGTCTACAAGATTGATGCAACCTATGGGACCTACAAATAACATACCTTAGAATAGGGGACCAAAGCTTTAAACAATTTGTAACTTCTTAGACATAACCTTCAACAATGAATTTTGATCAATAGACTTACCTAGAATGGATGTCATTGTATATTGGGCACTCCATGACAAACTATTGCTTTGTCTCACCACTCCCATGTTACAAAATAGGCATATTCTCAATTGAGCAATTAGCATTTTCGCTCTCCATTTAATCTTTACTCTTATGTATGTTTCTCCCTCCTGGTCTACCATCAGCTTAAATTCTTTGATACTTGTATATTAACATTCCAAAAGCATAGAATGTGTATGTATAGAGTTCCACTACTAATGCAAGGCTGTTCTAGAGAATGAGCTGTTGGAAGGTGCACAAAAACAAATATTAGAAGGGCACATTGTCTATACTCAAATCATTTTTGTCATTAATTGTGTACCCAATGGCAATTGGCTATAAAGACATCGAAAAGTTTGCGACAGGGATTATTTTTTTAAATTTAATGATTAAATTAAATGAGGGCACAATTATGCTCACTTTTAATTTAATCATTAAATATAAAAAGATCTTGTCACTGATTCTTTTGATGCCTGTATAGCCATCTCCTAAAAGATACGCACAAATTACTCGTCCAGCCTAGCAAGAAAAAACACCGGTACACATTTAAAATTTCGGAACAGTAATTTAATACGTGGCAAGGTTATAGCATGTTCGATGCACTTGTAAAACATAAAAAATAGAGCTTCAGGCTCTGTACTAACGGAACGCAAAGTATCAACCTAAGAAAATTTTCTTTGTGCAAACTATTTGTCCTTGAAAATCAATTTTATTGAGCATTCTAGCATTCAATTAAAAGTATATGGTTTAATTTAGCTAGTAGCATAATCTTGTGTTTGAATATCCAATTTATCAGGATTGTGTTACATATCAGATTGATTATCGTTCAAATGATCCACCATATGGGCCCATCACTGCTTTATTTTAATTTGACCAGAGTTTCCTTCCTCACGACCAGCAAAAATTTCATTTTAGCGCATTAAAATAAAGAGAACATGCCAAATTCCAAGGTTGCTCTAAAATTGAACCACTGAGAGCTTTTTATCGCTAGTGTTTTTGCCAAGGCAGTTATCATACAATTTGACACGAGCACCTAAATTCACAATGAGAAGAATAAGCTTATAATATGTATTCCAAAATGGAAATGTCGCAATGAATTTGAGTTTCAACCTGATTTTGCATCACATGAATATAAATATGAGCTTTGAGCAAGGCCTCTAAGAAAAGATTATTTGTAGGGTTAGAGCTCGTAGTTAGAGCTGGAAGCGAGGCCAAAATGCAGATGGCGGCCCAAAAACAGCATGGGATAAGATATGTAAGTAGGGAAGTGATGTGAATACAGAAAGTACCAGGACTACCAAGAGGTAGTGAGACAGGTTGTGAATAATTGCATATTGTAAAGCAGAATGTGTAACAGAATCAGAAGACTGACTTGTTCTATGAATTGTTTGCAAAATTCAACTACGACTCTATAAATTAGATTTAAAAATCATGACTTGCCCAAACACAAACAATAGTATTTGCAAACACAATCAACACCCTTTCCCAAACTAAAACTCTAGGCTCACTTCAGATGCCATATTAGCTCAAGTGAAATCACTTGGAACCCGCACATAGCATTGGACCAGGTGATACTGAGTTGAATTCTTTCAAAAAATTGAAAATGGCATTTGCAAACATACACCATCCCAAACTAAAATCCATTGCTCCACTTGAGACAAATTTGAGTTGAATTCTTTCAAAAAAGTTGACAATGACATTTGCAAACACAATGAATACACATTCCCAAACTAAAACTCACAGGCTCATCTGAGACACCATAGTAACTAAAAACATACTTGTAAATCACACATAGTTTTTGACTAGGTAATACAGTGTTGACTTCTTTTAAAAAGTTGACAATAATATTGAGAGGAAAACCAGAGCTCAACATTAAAAAGAAACAACTTGCATGGAGCGTAGTCCACAGGAAACTACACATGTAAAAAGAACTCAATTAGAGCAATTAGACTTACACATTTTCCCTTTGTACTTGGTAATAGATTGTAAGCATAGAACCCACATTCTAAGTCAACCTGCTGTTTGAAATCTGGTATAAGTTCAACATGAAAGCGCAATCACATCTGTAATCAGTTGATGGCAAAGTGAAATAACCGTAAGAATGACCACAACATACAACATTACAGTTGCAAAATTGTCAACAAGTAAAGGTTGTTCTTGTGTAAAATTATCACCCAAAGCAATGATAACATCATGAAACAAGGGAAAAGGGGAGGAGAAAACACGACCCGAGGAAATGGTAAAAAGTCAAAAGGTTATTAAAGCAACCTTTATAAAATAGTTCCAAAACATGAGAAAATACAATGAAACCACTCTCCAAACAATGTCAACAAAGACGTAACAGAAAAATTGATTGGTGATGTCACGGGATGGGCATTGATGGCATAAAGGTGGCAACAATGGGGAATAGCAAGATCAAATATTAAATCAAGCCATTCCTGGTCAGCGAAGAACAACTCCCAAATATCAGAATGGCTTCAAAAGGGAGGACCTTCCCCATCTCCCTGCCCCACAAAATAATGTTAGCTTGTATTTAATCAAATATTTCACACTAGGAGGGAGGTCCCGCTCCCTTAAACTTAGTCTATGAATTAGCTTTCTTTATTACCTTTTATCCTTGTTCGAAAATTATATTAAAGATGCGAGGTGTATGTGAGGTGTAACAACGCAAGCCTACTGTTACACCAGAGTTTGATATTCTAAACAATTCCCCAACTACTAGTGGTGGACATCATGTCGTTGAGAAAAACCCTAGCCCTACAGGAAAGGGGAGTTAAAAGGATAGGATAGTCTAAAGTTTCACGCCAAGTCTACCACTGAAAAGGCCCTCTTCTACAAAAAGCCCTTAACTGCAACAGTATCTCAATAAGAATCCCAAGTCTCTTGTACCCCTGACCCCAGTGCTTATTCTGATCGCAATGGTGAAATTGTCAACAAAAGCAAAAAGAAGAGTAGCATGGCTGTTGAAAAGCCTAAAACCCAAGAACCTACAAAGAAAGTTGGTGAGCGCTTTGTCGCTGCTAGAAAGTCCTCCCACATTGTTGCCCACAGACCTTTGCTACTACCCCTACTAAAGAAGTTAGTATTGTTGTCTCAAGTAAAAGCAAAGAGGAGTTATGATGCTTGTGCTTCTAGACTCTGATTATGTAAGACTTTTTCATGTCAACAGTTCAGGTCACTCTGTGATCCATCAACATTTATCAAAAAATAAAAAGAGGACAATCCTAATAAAAGGGAAAAACAAGACTGAGAGCCCCCCTCAGAAGCACCACAAACAGGATAGAACGGAATACGAATTGAGGAAGGATAGTCAGTTGGCTGGTGCTGGTAAAGAAAAGGTTAGCAATGTTCAAAAGAAAAATTAATGATAAACACTACGATTGTACTTCCCGCTACAATAATCAACGTTATGCATCACAAAAATATGTACGGAGAAACACTACTGCCAATATGAGGAGCTCAACAAAATCAAAAGGAACAAGGGAAACAGTCCAGTTGTTCATGATTCCAGTATTGAGATGAATTCTCTCAGGGATGCTCGGCACCAACTTTCTATGGGAAAGGAGGCAGCCCTTAAACTTCAGGGGCTTACTCATTCTCCCTCAGGGTAGTTTTTGTTTAATGTGCTGGTGTTTGGCTTCAATGTCAGATTCTTTGTTGTGATGTGTATTGTTTAAGTTGCATCCTTTTTCTTGATTGTGTTTGTAATTGATCATTTTAGTGGTGTCCATCTTGAAGACCTATTCTGACCTTTCCCGTTAGGCTTTTGTAAAGGGTGGGAACCTTGCTTTTCCCCTTTATCTAATGAAAACGGGCATTCATAAAACATACAAGGATCTCGAAGGAAAAATGGATTGGAAGAGAAAACTTAAAATGAATATTAAAAATTTAATATAATAAGCATAACAGACAACTTCCTAGCTCTACCTAAAATGGTACGACATTTAAAGACAATTTCCATGAAAAAACAGATACAACAAGAATTTCCAATTGTTTAAACTTACTTTTTCAAAATCTCAAAGTTGAGCAAAATTAAGTAGACTTGCAATCATATCATTCAGAAATTCTTATGTGCTCAAGGCTAATTATACTACACACAGATTTATCCAGATCAAACATTAATCTTTGCAAATTTAAAAGCAAGTGAATGCTTTGTGCACTACTGTTGTCTGATTAGTTTCACACATCAGCTCACCTATTTGTTATAAACTACTAAAACAACACATGAACATATTTCACATGCAACCAGTTCTGCTTATGCATACTTAACACAAAAATATAGTGAAAAACTAAAGAGCGGTGTAAGCTAATTACTAGTTCGCATATCTATCATAATGACAGCAATTATATTGAAGACCAAACACATAAGCATCTTCTTACTCCAGTGAGATGTGCATATGCAGTCACGGAAATAGCCAGAGATTAATCCAGCAAGCACTTTCTACAAAGTAAATACAAGGCATTGTAGCATATACTGATGATTCTTTTCATTACATAAATTAAGTGGAGCAACTATCCTTTGTAGCTCATGCAAGGACATCCTTTTGGTTGCATCATCAGGGATTATAAATTCAAACAAACTTTAAATCACACAAACCATGAATTATGTACATTCCAATGTATACGGAGATGGAAAAGCTCACAAGCCCATTCAAGATAAAATAATTACCAATAAAACCAACATGTGTAACTTTTCAGTTCTTAAGAACACTAAATCCTGTACTTCTAATCACACTCAATGTTAGGTATGTCATATATGAGGTGCACTTGGCATCTTGAGAACATCATATGTGATTTCCCCTTTGTGAGTCATATCGTCACCAAATGTGTTTTCCCCACTGTAGGTCATATAGAGAAATCCATCATCATCCTTGTGCTCATCATAAATAGCAGACATCATAGCAGCTGAGAAGATCAAATCAAATGCATTGATCAGTAAAATGAATTTAAAGCCCTTTCTACATCAATATTAAATTTGATATTCCATAAAGTTATAAACCCTTCTGAATACTCAAAATCCTGAATCAAAATCATAGGCATCGATCCCTAAAGTGAAAAGTCCAGTTGGAAAAGCTCTCCATGGATTGATATTAAATAATCAATTAAAAGATTAATACCTTCAGAATATATTGTACTTACCTGTTGGAGGCAGTATATTCTTCACAAAAATGAAGATTGCCTTCTCAGCGCTTAGTTTTATCCTCTTTCGGACAACATAAACAAATTGACCTACAGTCAAGTCTGCCGGAACCAAATATCTGGATAAATAAGTAGTAAATCAGTTATGTCAAGATATTCTAATAAAAGAATGAAACCTAATATATGGATAAATAAGTAGTATATCATTTATGTCAAGATATTCTCATAAAAGCCTACATTAAGACCAAAATCTGCAACTATCATAAATGATTGAAAAGAAAACTGATAAAGCTCAAATTTGTAGACACGAATTGTAGCTTGCTGGAGACAAGTAACAAATTTTAGAAGCAGTACAGAACAGTTGCATAGAAATTTTGTCATTATGAACAGAGTATTGATTGGCTATAAGCTCATTATTTTGATAATAGTTTGCCTTCAGAATTAAGAAAACGTTTTAATCTACATTTTCCAAGTGTTCTAATTCTCCTTACTCTAAATTAAAATAAATGGACACTCGGTGACATTCAGAACACTTAAGCCACATAAATCAGAACAACAAGACTGGTTTACCAACAATAATAAATCATTTTGATAACACTATAGAGGAATTATGTTCAAACAGAGGTACCATTGATCTGCTTTTTTTCAAAATGGCCTTTCCCACCCAAACCTCTCAAAACCTTAAATGTGTAATGCCTGCAGAGGCAGTGCAGATTAATTTGGGGGCAGTGTGCAAGGAGGATTTAGGAAATAATGACGTGAATAAGGACTGCCAACAGTTTTTGGAGCTTGAGAAGGACTCACAGGGTTCTGGTGCAAAAGCTCCAGTGACCCCAATTACACCTGACAAGCCCCAATTACACCTGACAAGCAGGACCCTGCAGGTGTTTCTGGTACTGCTGGGAATACTGTGTGAATGTGTTTTGAAAACACTAAACAGAGATGTGAATGGACAAAAAAGACGATAAAAGCTCTGCGGCAGTTTCCTATTGGCAAATGCAAAGCATAATGTGACTATTTTTCCCCGCTTTGGGGAGCATTCCATACTTCATCTGGGGACAATGAAATATAGAACCATCCTAATGATCAAGGTTTCTTTGTATTACTGTGTGAACAAAGTCACAAACAGAAGATCAGAAAAATATTTTGGAGCGGGGTCCATGGTTATGGGCAAAAGGTGTTTGATTACTTAAAGTTTAAACCATAGTTCCAGATTTTAATCCTATGAAAGACCTTCCTTTATATTGTTGTTCTGGATACATGTTTTCTTCATTTTCCATATAATGTTGATTCTTGTGAAATTTTTGGCTCTGCATCCAAATATAGATAATTTGGTCTAGCAGAACTAGACATTTCAAAAGGGCTTCCAAGTGAGATTTGGCTAAAAATGTAAGGCTACATCTGGAAACAAGTTGTCAACTATGAAAATACCCCTTTTCATTGCAGGCTATGTTTACCGGTTGATCATATTGCTTCCCAGTGTGCATCTCAGAAACCCAAAAATGGTCAAGCAAGCTACACGGTAGCAAAGAGTTGCATACTATGATTTATCAGTTTACAAGTCTGTATACAGCTCTTCGGAGGACAATGGGGCAACAGATCAGGCTGAAGGACGGCAGAAATTGATGTCAGATAATGGACAAGGCACACCTAAATATATACCAGCCATGTCTTCCCCTTCATAGCCCAAATCCTCAGAGGTAGCTCATTCTCCTAGGTCCCTCCAGCATTCATCTTAAGAGTCAAGTATGAAGAAGGATAAGCAGACAGAACCAGTGAATTTAGTTTTATCCAAGGAGTTAAAGGATGTTTTGACATGCAACAGCTTTTGAGACCAAAGCAACTCAAGCTTCAGGAAGTAAGAAATGGACTGAAGTGAAGTGTAAAAGAAACCTGCAAAAAGGAAGATTGTAATTGTTGTCCCGTTTAGGCATGATTTCTTATTTTAAGGTTCATTAGTGGTTTTTATATTGTAGTTGGGTGGGGCCCCTTAATAGATTCTCAACACTATAAATCACTTTTCAATGGTTCCACTGTTTTCCAGAAGAGAAGAGATGAAATACAAGCCTGTAAAATGAATGCATGAAAACTTGATTTTCTAATGTAAATCAATGGTACAAGTGAAAATTAACTGCTACAAGCACTACTCAAATCTCCTTTGTATAAAAATGCAGAAAAAATGACAATGAAATCATTTGCCACACACACACACATATACAGTTCATGCTATCACATCATCAATGTATTGATATTTATGATGGCTGTAGGTTTTAGTTTTCATATATATACAAACGAATGCTAATGTCAAATGGAGTTATTCAACCATAATAGTTCAGTAGCTATATACATCAGACAAACAAAGTCAAGATAGAAATTGATGTTTCAGGTACTGAATTTCTATCCTGCAGGATTTCTCCAGAATTGAATGTATTAAAAATTGCTATCTCATGTCAGGGGTGGACTTTTCCAGAGGAAATCAAGAACTTGACCAAGTAAGCAGATTATTATTGTAATGTCCCCATTTTCAGCAATATTGTTTTGTGAGCTTCTAGCCAGTTTTTGAGTTTTCCTATAAGCTTCTATGCGTGATGGGGCGAACCCCAACCTTCTCAGGGTGCAGGTTCAGTATTTCAAGGCTTTTGTTGTTGGCATTGAGCTCAGTTAGCCTTATGGATTGCAATGATGCTTTCAAAAGCATTTTCAGACTTCTTAGGGTGTTCTCCAAACTTTTTGGCCAGCCCATCTATATATATGAAGTCTTCAAGTTGGCACCTATCATCATCCCACTGCTTCAGTTAGACCATGGGGGTCAGATTTGGATTCAAATTCCAGTATGTTAAAAACATAAATTATTTACATAAGTGTTATATTTTATATGTTCTTCCTTGAATCTTTCGAGGACAAAAACCCATAAAGGATTACTAATTTTGGATTTGAAAGAACGCTTAGCTAGTTTGGAGTGGTTCTATTCAGGAATCATCAATAATTTAGAGTTTTCAGGTTTGGGGTTTCAAAATGAAGATTTTTGAAGTATTTTGGCATTGCTAGTTTTGGAGTGTGGATTTCATTGTTTCAATGATTATTGCTAGGTTGTTTGAGTTTCTTGCTTGGGCAACTAGAAAAGACTTTTTGCTGAATATTCCCTCTCTACAGCCCTAGCCATACCCTTGAGAGGTATAAGAGTTGGACAAAATTGTTATTGCTTATTTTTTTAAACAACTTCCTTGCATTTGCAGACTGTACAAGTGAAATAAGGCAAATTTTTGGCTTGTGGCGGCGATACCAGTGGTTTGTGCTACTCGTACATGGTATTCTGATGATACACGTGAGTCTTCTAGGCTCAAAACACCTAGGGTTTGGGAACCTTTCCTTTACCTATGGTGGCGTCCAGTCCATAGCTATCATGAGACATTTATATGTTGGACAAATGAAGTTTTAAGCAAATCTATGATTTTTCAAGCATATCACCCCTATTTTTCAGCACTATTTTCCAGTATTGACATGTCTGAAAATTATGACAGCCTGTTATGTCGTATTCCCAGTAAGTCAATGCAGGATACATTGAATTCAAAAATGTAAGATACAAGCAAGTTTACATGCAAAGGTAGTTCAACAAGATTGTTAATATAATAGCTACAATGTCAAATTACAGTTGCATCTCGATGGATTGCTGGTTTGTTTTGGCCAACCCTTGCCTCAATCTTTGCTTGTCATTCTCATGTAGAACCCATACAACAGTATCCTGGTAAGGGTACCTTCTGAAGTTTATATGAATATGCTGGATTATATGAGCATTTATTATATAGGCAAACTGACTATACTTAAAATTGAGTTGAAACAAATGTTTTGTAAAGATAACATTCCAGCAGTTTAACAAAGGTATTGCTTTGTATATAAACTAAATACTCTTGGTCCCCACTACAAACTTTAGTTTCCCTATTTGGCTTTTCTAAGTTTTCTTGGTATACAGGTTGATAAACTAGATAACTGAATATGCTGGGTTATCTGAGCATTTATTATAGACAAACTGAGGATACTTCAAGTTGAATTGACAAAAATGCTTTGTAAAGATAACATTCCACCAGTTGTACGGAAGGTCTTGCCTTGTAAATAAACCAGAAATACTCTCGGTCATTGCTATTAACTTTAGTTTCCCTGTTTTTCTTTCCTAAGTTATCTTCTTGGTATCCAAGTTGATAAACTTTGAATCTCCTGACATCATGATAACTATAAACATTTGCAAATCTACAAAATATAATTGTCAACAGGGCAGTGCAACTCACTTCTTTTTATCAATATCTTGGATGTCACTTCTCTTAGCCTTTTTCATAATAACCTGATGAAATGCAATGGGACAGAAAGAAGTCAACAAGAAACAATCATTGCTAGGTTGTTTGAGTTTCTTGCTTGGGTGACTAGAAAAGATTTTTTTGCTGAATGTTCCCTCTCTCCAGCCCTAGCCATACCCTTGAGAGGTATAAGAGTTGGTAAATATTGTTATTGTTTATTGTTTTCAACAACTTCCTTGTGTTTGCAGACCGTACAAGAAAAATAAGGCAGAGTTTTAGCTTGTGGCGGCCATACCAGTGGTTTGTGCTACCCGTACATGATATCTAGGCTCAAAACGCCTATGGTTTGGGAACCTTTCGCTTACCTTTGGTGGCATCCAGTCCATAGCTATCATTCTGAGGCATTAATATGTTCGATAAATGAAGTTTTAAGCAAATCTATGATTTTTCAAGCATATCACCTCTATTTTCCAGCACTATTTTCCACTATTGACATGTCTGAAAATTATGAGAAACTGTTATGTCGTATTCCCAGCAAGTTAATGCAAGATACATTGAATTCAAAAATGCAAGATACAAGCAAATTTACATGCAAAGGTAGTTCAACAAGATTGTTAATATAATAGCTACAATGTCAAATAACAGTTGTATCTCAATGGATTGATGGTTTTTTTGGCTAAGTACCCAATCTTTGCTTGTCATTCTCATGTAGAACCTGTACAACAGTGTCCTGGTAAGGGTACATTCTGAGGTTTATATGAATATGCTGAATTATATGAGCATTTATTATATAGGAAAACTGACTACACTTAAAATTGAGTTGAAACAAATGTTTTGTAAAGATAACATTCCAGTAGTTTAAGGAAGGTATTACCTTGTATATAAACTAAATACTCTTGGTCACTGCTACGAACTTTAGTTTCCCTATTTGGCTTTTCTAAGTTAACTTCTTGGGTATGCAGGTTGATAAACTAGATAACTGAATATAGGAAGGTATTGCATTGTATATAAACTAAATACTCTTGGTCACTGCTACAAACTTTAGTTTCCCTATTTGGCTTTTCTAAGTTATCTTCTGGGTATACAGGTTGATAAACTAGATAACTGAATATGCTGGATTATCTGAGCATTTATTATAGGAAAATTGAGGATACTTCAAGTTGAATTGACACAAGTGCTTTGTAAAGATAACATTCCACCAGTTGTACGGAAGGTCTTGCCTTGTAAATAAACCAGAAACACTCTTGGTCATTGCTATTAACTTTAGTTTCCCTGTTTGTCTTTTCTAAGTTATCTTCTTGGTATACAAGTTGATAAACTTTCAATCTCCTGACATCATGATAACTATAAAACATTTGCAAATCTACAAAATATAATTGTCAACAGGGCAGTCCAACTCACTTCTTTTTATCAATATCTGGGATGTCACTTCTCTCAGCCTTTTCCACAATAACCTGATGAAATACAATGGGACAGAAAGAATTCAATAAGAAACAATCATTGATTAGAACTAAAAAATGCATACATGGAAAGGTCTATAACTACATAAAATAGCTCTAAGATTCCATAACAAACTTACTGGAATCCTATCTGGGTACTTCTCTCGAATTCTGGCAGATTCTGCTTGTCTTCTCTCTGAACATATCGACAGTATATTATTTGCCTAGACCCATTTACAAACAAGAAGTAGAAATATAACATCCAAAATCCAAAATTATCACTAGCATCGCTGCATCCATATGATCTCAAAATCTGAACATAGTTATAGGTTGCCATATCTCAAAGAACCTAGCTGGCAAGAAAAGCTGCAAACTCAAGCGTGGAGCTACATTCCAAAATAACTTTTAAAAGCTATTTAACAATTTTCAAGATTGCCCAAAAAATTGCCAAAGCAATTTTGTAATTTATGTCCAGGAAAGAAAAAATCACAAATCGTTAATTAAATAAATTCAATTCACATTATGTTATGTCTTCTCAAGGGCTTGATCTCCCTGGTTAGTAAGCACAAAAGTCCAGGGAAGTACTGTGCTGGTGACCAACGGTCTCCCTCAGCAAGTGTAGACCTACAGAACAAATCTCTTACAGACAATGGAGAATTTGTTCCCAGGCACGTCAAAAGAAATATAAGAGGCAGAGGCACTAACTATAAATCCCTGAAGAAAAGATGCTCTATAAGCATCTATAAATTATGAAATGTTAAATTATACAACCTGAAGTTAATCCAAATAGTGAACAGACAGAGAACCAATTACACTAAAATTTTAGCTATAGGCTAAAAAATTGATAATCATTTCACATCCAGAAAAAATAAATAGGTTGCCTTCTTTCCTAGATTTAAAGTTACAGAGAAAAACAACAAATATAAATAGCTCATTTAATGGAATACGGCAGTCAACACAAGGAGGGAAAATCCACCAACCACAATGATTCCAAGAACGAGGATGGCAAACATCAACCAATATATGCACAACGGGAAATATTCCATTCAATTTGTTGAGTTTGACAATAATATTTTGGAGCACTTACAAGTCAATCAATAGGAGTCTAATTAGATTCTGAAAATCCTCAACTATAAGAGAATAAAAATCCACTGTTCGAAACTTATACATACTAAATAAGACCTAAATATGTTTCAAGTTTCCAAAACCATAAAAATTGGTCTTGCAATCAGCATTAACAAGGCCTAGGATTACATAATAGCTTAAACAACATAACTCTTAAGATCCTTGTGACGTCAAAGTTCAAATGCAAAATCCTAAAAACTGAAGGGAAATATTTCAAGTTTCTTAGGACTTTGCTACTGCATATGGTTACAAAGCTTTATCAGGAGGACCCATAACAAAAGTCATGGTAGCACGCCCTCCACAGAACCAAAGGTCAAGGGTAGCAGTACAATAGTTATGGTCAGATGCTGGCTATTCAATCCTACAAATTCAAAAATGTTTGAGGCTAAAAATTCATTGATCTTTCCATTGGAAAAACATGGAATTGGTCCATTGAAATTGGTTATGAAGTGCTGCGCTCCCAGCAGTTCAAATACAATGATTAGTAATTAAAAATATCAGAGTCAATCAAATTTCATGGTGTCAAAGAACTTTACTTTTAGCCTTCCAACACATCGCATACCAATAAATTCCTTACATTATCCAAACAGCAAGCTTTGAAGAGCATACTCGAACCCTGCTTTTTGCAAAAGTGGGGGTAAATTTACATTCAAGATTAGCTAAGTTTTAGCATCATATTGAAGTCAATTGACGCTATTCATCTTGTGACTTTGCTGAAGAGGTGTCTTGAAGGAGACTCTAAAATTTTGAAAGTAAAAGCACTGCACAGAGGTATCCAGACACACGATATCCTGTATACTTCTCAAAAATCTAAAATCTTTTGAGCATATCAGTTGACAAGGAAAAATGTTTCTCTGGTTCCATGCAATCAAAATGGAGGAGGATGGAAAAGTATGCAGAGCCCCTACAAGTTGTCTAACAAGCTCTGAGATAAATTCGAACAAAGTGCCGTTTGCGATCGGGGGTTTCGTTCATAAGGAAGATCGAAATTGAGAAGCCCAAGGGCATGTAAGATGAAATAAGCCCTCATCTCATTCAAACCAAACTTTACCATAATTAGAGAAGGGGGAAAAGATACAATACACACCCGGAGGATGCTCCTGCTTGAACGAGCTCTTCGCCATGGTCAATTGTCTCTCTCCTTCCTCCAAATTAAGAAGCACTACGACTCACAGAGATCGTGTCAAAGACCGTCTCGCATTCGATGGAATTGAAGAAAAGCGAAAGGGCGCAGGGTCACTTTGTAACGCAATATAGAGTGGGTAACATTCAATTCACGGAAAAAGTTAAGGAAAGAACAATCCCCGAGACAAGGCAGATCCAATCCCGCACGGAAAGCTTTTCCACCACCTTTCTTTCCCCTTGCCCACTCAACAACATGAAAGAGAGCAACACCCCTTCCACTTATATACCACGGATTTTCTGCTTTCTCCCAACTCGTTTTTTTACTCCAACATTACCGGATTGAATTGAAATAAAACTACCGGATTAAGATAAACAACTCCAACGGTGAAAATTTCATCCTTATGCTTTTCTCCTATAATATTGTGTTTAATTTGGGGTTATCTTAATAGCTTTATTTAATGACAAAAATATGTTTTTTTTAAAATATATAGTTGGGTTTGTACTTATCACTTATACCATTGTCTTATATAATTGCATAAGTAGATTTTCTTGTTTGAATTTTTTTTAGTTATATTTTAGGGATTCAAATTATATCGAGAAATAAAGAGTTAGAAGTTAGGTATCATTATAAAAAAAAAAAAATCAAATGAATGTCACATTTCTTTTATCTTTTTATTTTTCATTTCAATTCTTCTTTTAACTTTTATTTATATTACTTTTATTAATTTTATTCATATTTCATTTTTATTAAAAAAAAAATTATTTAAAATAAGTATAAAAAAGTAATCATGAGACTACTAGTTTCATTAATTATTTCTTTAATAAAAAATTATGGAAAGGATACTAAACAAAATAGTTTAAGTAGTTGCATGGAATCATGACCTTGCTCCTATTCTTATGTATATAAAATCCTAGTCTAGTTGGCTTATATGTTATCATAATTCAATCATTGTGCAATAACTCTCACAGTTATATCCTTAAAGACTTGTAGTTAAAGCATATAGATTATCTCAACAATATTGGTATATTGTGATGTATAGTTGTGGTGTTGTTGTTCTTGCCATCAAGGTTAAAACTCCACAAGAATGTTATTATTAAATGTCAAAAGAGTTTACCCTTTTAAAAAATGCATATACAATGTCTCAAAAATCAAACTCATCTATATTGAACTTTGGAAAATGAGCATGCACCGATGAGCCCATATTTTCTCATGTTTATATCATTAGTTATAACACTTTATCTCATGTTTACAATGTCTCTCCAATGCATTTCCAAACATTACCCTAATTTTATTAAGCATTAGTTGTGATCAATAGTTCACTAGTACATTTGACCCTAGTTTTTGACCAACATTTTTTACGAACTTGCCAAATGGTTTTTCTTAGTCGGAATGTAGAAGGAAAACTTTGATTTTTTTTAATCCATGCTCGTGTTCGTTGAAATTTCTACGACCAGGATGGGTCGTCGAAATTTAGACGAACACGGGCATAACTTTTTAAAAAAGGTTTTATTTCATTTCATTATGTTGCACAACATAGCAGAGCAGCGAAGAAGAGTTGAAGGAGGGCAGTGAAGAAGAGTTGAAGGAGGGCCAACGCTTTACTTCCTATAGTCCAAAATTATAAGATCTTTGGAATGGAGATGGTTTTGTAGGTGGTTTATTCTGTAGGGCCTCCTTGTAAAATATTATCGTGTTTGTGGACATGAACACAATCCAATGGTTCTAGAGGGTCACCGTGATTGAGTTATTGAGGTCCCTGACCTTAATGTGGTCAATTTACAGGGAAGTAATGAAGAATTCAACACTAATCCTAATGATCATGTCGTAGATGAAGTAACAGGAGAAGGT
This sequence comes from Chamaecyparis obtusa, assembly GCA_027943335.1. Classification (NCBI taxonomy): domain Eukaryota; kingdom Viridiplantae; phylum Streptophyta; class Pinopsida; order Cupressales; family Cupressaceae; genus Chamaecyparis; species Chamaecyparis obtusa. The sequence goes on along the minus strand of BSBK01001831.1, from coordinate 950,454 downwards.
GGGCTCATTTTCTTTGTTGTCAGAATGGAAGAATAAGGTGCCCATTTTCTATTTTTATTTGTATTATTATCCTTAGTTATGGTGGTTTTAAATGCGACTTCTCTCATGTCTTTGACTTCAACTCTATTATATTTAGTCTTCTCAATTTTTAGCTTCTGTATTTTGTATAGTTTTGTTTGGGAAGTCAAATTTTGACTTGGTTTTATTTGGGACATTATGTTAAATCTGGGTTTAGTTGCAAAAATGAGTAAGAAAGCTCCCATAATGTTGATGAAGACCTAAAAAAATAGTTGGATGGAAAGAGGCTCTCATTTCCAATCCATGATCTAGAAGATATTTATGATATATTATGGATAACCTAGCTAGGGTCAGAGATGCTAAAGTGCCAAAAATGGGATGGAACTTGTTTGAATACTAATACACGAAAAGGAATGCAAAGATTCCAATGAGGAATGGATGGGTGCTTCACATGGAAAACCTCACACTACCAAATATCTTTGTTAATGCAAATTTCAATAGATAATATCGCAAAGGTATAAACAAGATTGCTATAGAATACAAAATAATTTCTATATGATGTGTATGGGAGTTGAAATACAAAATGCAATGAAGAAAACTAAATTTTATTATGCAAGGTATCTAGAGGAAAAACTCCATGAGATTTTTGGAAAGTACCCTACTTTCCTAACCCTGTACCTAGTTTTTAGCCCCCAAAAAGGTGACTTTTACAAAGAGACCTAACTCTAAACACCTCCCACGAGTCTATAACCTTGGATAGTCTCATAAAATACATCCAATTAGAGGATTATCAAGTTTATTTAGTCCTATGACCTCTACAATTACCAAAGCCCCAATTAGGCCTCCACAAACCCTCAAATCCTAGGGCTTTGTCAATCTCACTCCAAAACTCCTTCAGTGACCCAATCGGTGGTCAATACACCATATATTTGACATATGTATATGGATTCCAAAAGAAAATAGGGTCCTTGTTAAGGCATTTGGGCTACTGCAGTATCCATGCCACAACTTTCACTCACCTTCAACCCTGCAACCTGCATGTTTTAGTGATCACCCTACAATCCAATGGTTATTCTTGCATTGGAAAGGTTAGATTAATATAATACAATGTTAGGATTCATCCCCTAATCACAGACAACACACTATGGGGATGAATCTTAATTCATGATTCAAAGAAACACCAAAAATACTAAACTGTCACGGGACAGTTAGACTTGAAGACACCGAATTCAATACAAATGCCTTGAAATTAACTCAACCAATTTATTAAAACATTCACAAATGGAGTTACGATACTTCTGCACAATGAGACTTATTTTTCCTTGATGGATTCTTCTTGTTGTGGGTGTTGAGACCATGTTTAGCTTGCAAATGGTTTTCTAGGAGTGCTTTAAGAAATTTTGGCTTAACATCCTTAGTGCTATCTTGTGTGTTCCTTAGAAGACTTTTAATCACAATAGCCGAGTTGAAGGATTTGCCTACCAAGGAGTTAAAAATATGTTACACTTTACCACTATTCTTATTTTCAAAGCTCTCTCTCATGATATTTTCTTGATACTATCCTCGTGATATTTTCTTTATACTAAGCTCATTTTGAGAATGCATAAGTTGAATCCTATTGAGTGTTATGGGAAGATGACTTGAGGATGTGTTCAATGCATATAAAATAACATGTATTTCAATTTCCAGTCCTCCATAATTAGTTTAGACATATTTTTCATGCACCTAGTTTAGGGGGCTTACTTAATTCTGTTGCACCTAATCAGAAAATTTGAAATGACCTACTTTATGGACCTAGTTTTCATACCCCGTTGATGAAAATTGAAATCTAATTATTCCCCTTAATTATAAACATGATAAATACCCATTGTGTGTAGTTTTGGACCCTGGTGAGTTCATTTGACCAATTTACCCAACCAATTCCAAATCCCATTTATTCAGTTTTACTGATTGTGAAATGCAAAAGTTACTGAAAGGACAACTTTGTGGACTAATAAAAACCAGATGACATTAGAACAATTTGGTTATATTATTGTATTGATTGTATGTGAATGAACCTATGCCCAAGATTTTAGATCATAAAGTGTTCATTTGATGAGTTTGTGAAGTCAAATCTAAATGCAACTTATTCAGTTTTCCTACGCATTTAGTGGTACGTCAACAATGTTGCTATGTTGAGGATGTCATGTTTTGGAACATATTAGTTTTCAAGAGGTTCTAGGTGATATTTAATAGTGATGGTATCTTAATGTGCCAACTTGTTGAGCTTTAGCCTTCTAGGACCCCATCTAGTATTTTTAATGAACCAATATGAAATGCAATTTTCTATATTTTGAACTTGAATGTACAGGACATTTGTATCCATAATGATGTGCTAGAGTGATTAAATTGATCTATAGATAGTGGTATGGGTTATTTTGAATAGGCCCTAGTTGTGGACCCTAGGAACAAGGGTTTTGTGGCTAGAAGAATGGGTAGATGGTGAAGTCTTAAAAACTTGAAAATCTTGTGTTTTTAAACCTTATGAAGGATTGTTTCTTGGTTGGGATGTAGGGGAGTAAACATATTTATGATTTGCTTTGTTATTTGGATGGAATTAGGCTTAGTTTGTGGGTGCTAGGGTATTGGATCTGATAGATGGCCCAAAAGAGTGTACCTTGAGATTGGGGTAGGATTTAGGGAATCCAAAAGGGTATCTAAATAAGTAAAGAGTTCCTTGATTTTTTTGGGAAGATTGGGAGAAAAAGGCATATTTGTGACTAGTGAAGGCTACTAGCCTAAAGGGCTATTGAAGTGAGTTGTGTGGAGGATCAGTTGACTAGACTTGGTGGGTTGGTGAAACATGTAATATGAACCATGTTAAGGTGTTCTAAGGAGTTATAACAAAGGTGGAAATCCTATTTGAAGATTTGATGACTTGGAGGCTCTAGGTGCATTTGGGGAAGCCTAGATAGTGGATCCTTGTGAAGGATATTTGATGTCAGAAGTTGTCTTACTAATTGACTGATTGTTCATGCATTTAAAGGAAAAGGTGAAGAACATAGAAAATAATAACATAGAGATGTCCAAAATCCATAAATATCTAAAATAAAACCTTGGAAAAGTTAACATAGATTCTCTCATTTCAAAATCAAAGATACCAAATCTTTTTTCAAAAATAAATGAGGCAAACAAAAATTTCAACCAAATCCAATTGAATCATATCCGAGAGAAACTTATTCAACCAAATCCCAAATCAAGATATGTTTAGAAATGGCCCAATCCAAATTAATCACATGGATGACAAACTTAGATGAACTAAAATCCAACAAACAACTACATGTTGATTCATCAACATATTCTCATTTTGACTGATTGCATTTACTCTCCTACTCCCTATGACAACACCATACACCTTAATTGTCACAATGGAAACTAGACTCCATTTTATGCTGGGTCTAGCTCCCAGTATTGCTTGGTCAAATCTACATGTTTGTCACCTATACATATACCTTCTCTGGTCAACTCTTATATGCATAGGTGATGAACATGCAGATTTGCCTAAGCACTACTGGGAGCTTACCCAACAACACATTTACTATTGTGAAAATTATCACAAGTCCATTTGTTGTTGGGTTAAGCTCCCAGTATTGCTTGGTCAAATCTGCATGTTTGTCACCTATGCATATACCTTATCTAATAGGCTCTTATATGCACAGGGGATGAACATTCAAATTTTCCTATGCAGTACTATGAGCTTACCCTGCAACACATGTATTATTGTAAAAATCATCACAAGTCCATTTGTTGCTAGGTCTAGCTCCCAGTAATGCTTGGTCAAATCTGCATGTTTGTCACATGTGCATATGCCTTCTCTAGTCAACTCTTATATGCACAAGTGAAGGTTGATCAACTCCAATCTCCTATTTGTATCTATATGTTATCAAAGCAGTTCCATTGAGAATCTTGTCTACTTGAGACAGTTCCATTGAAAAATTGTGTTATTAGAGAAGGTACATGCACAGGTGATGAACATGCAGATTTCATAATAATATTTTGAATATTATTTGACCTCTTCTCATAACAATAATAATATTAGTTTGTCTTTTACATGATTGCATTCCGCAAATCATTAATAGAAAAATTTTGAGCATATCTAAATGGAATACTTTGTGCCTGACATGCTTAAATGAAATACACCAAGAAGTACCAAATGATGAATGCTCAATTTTTGTAATGGCAAAGCATTAGAAGCGTCCATTACTAGAACTTTATTTTCTATAGTCTTAATGATTTTTCTATAGTCCTAATGATTTTTCTTATTTCATGTCTTTTGTCCCTTTTTGATTTCCTATGTTTGTGCTTGGTGATAGGATTTTAACATTGTTGAAAAATCATGTTTCTTTTTTTTATTATTTGATTGATCCTCTCACTTTTCCTTACTTTGTAAATTCCATTGTCCCAATCAAGTTTTTCATTTTTTTATTAGGTTTCATATTTTCGATTGTGGAGTTCTGCATTGTTCATTGCTCTTGATAAATTAGGCCTTGAATTTGACTTTGCCCATGTTCGTGTTTGTGCCAATTGTGGATTTCACCTTCTTTTGATGGTATATTTCATTCACTCTATGTGGAATACTATTTTTTTCACTGTTTTATTTCATCTTGATATTTCATTCATTTTTTATATACACAGAGACTACACATGTTGATAAAAAAATGAGCTATTTGATTTAGGTTTACTGTTCATGATTGTAAATGGTCAATATTTATGATGGTACTTCTTGGTGTATTCCATTTAAAAATAATCATGTTTCTATGGCTATGATAAATGTTTGTTTTTGTTGAGAAAATTAGAGTTGAGAAAATGTTTGTTCAGTGTCTGTATCTGTGGGTTGCAAACAAATCATCCTTCTTCCACCAACATTCTAGTCAATTTACAAGTAACGAGTCATTCCATTCAAGGAAGACAATGTCTGACAATATCAAACCCAAAACAAAATAAGGAGACAATTGCTAGATTGTGGTCTAACTTTAAAAGAAAAGGTGATGGAAAATGTTATTGTCCCTACAAAATTTACAAGGGCTTAAAGACTCGAAGATATCTAATCAAAACAGTTGAGGAACATTGTAGGCACCATGGTCACATTGAAGGGTTAAACGAATTTCGTCCATTGGTATGTATTTCAATATATTATTTTAACAATTTATATACATAAGAAATGAATTGATGATGACATCATGGTCATGGTTAATTTAAGGTCATCATTTTGATATAGGTCAACCACCCTGGGTTTCATGTTATGGAATATGATAATCTGGAGAATATGGATTTCCAAATGAGGGAACATGGAGGTTTCAATATCAAAGTAGAAGGTAATGATCCCATGGAAGAAGATCATGATGATCAAGATGATCACAATGATCAAGATGATGATGATGATGATGACCTTGATGTACCTATACTTGAGAAGGCATACAAGCCCCTATACGAAGGCTCCCAAACAACTCTTCTTTCCATTGTATTTTTGTTGGTGAACTTGAAGGTTATGAATGGTTTATCCAATGTAGCAATCACATGTATGTTAAGGTATGTCTTATATGTCATCTTTTTTCATCTTTTTTAGTTGCAATTTCCATATAGTTAACAAAGGGTGAATCATGTACCAATTAATATTCTTTATATTAGAAAATTATATTTCTGGTCATAGGTTGATAGGTGACTGTTTGTTACCACCATCAAACATTCTACCTCACTCGTACCGAGAATTATCTACCATTATGAAAGATATTGGAATGAAGTATCAAACAATACATGCATGTCTGAATGATCATATTATATATCATAAACAACATGAATTTGCAACAAAATGCCTTGATTGTCATATTAGTAGATATCGATCAAATCAAATAACAAAAAAGGTGCCTCGCAAGGTTCTTCGGTATATTCTCATTATTCCACATCTACAATGATTATTCAGGTGCACTAGCTTGGCACAATTTATGGATTACCATGCATGCAATAAAAGTCAAGATGACATTATGTGAATGCCTGCGGATGGTTCAACATTTAAGGAAATAGATGAAACTTGGCCACACTTTAAAGAAGAACCTCGTAATCTCAGGCTTTCATTGGCAGCGGATGGTGTCAATCTGTTTGGAGAGATGAGATCTATTTACTTAGTCTGGCCTATTTTTGTTATCAACAATAACATTCTTCCTTGGATGTCCATAAAGAGGGAGCACATAATGTTTGCAATGATTATTCCAAGTATTTTTTCATTTAATAGTCATCTAAATTAATTTATTATAAATAGTCCATCATAATGGTCATAATAATTATGTAATGTTTTTGTTCATTCAACTAGGTAAGTACCAAGTTACAGATATGAATGTATATATTGAGCCCCTTATTGATGAGTTGATGGTGTTATGGAATGGGGTCACTATGTATGACATCTCTAGACCAATAGGACAAAGATAGTTTCAATTTCATGCAATGCTTGTATGGACAATACATGATGCCCTTGGACTAACACATTTTTGTGGTATGTTCTCTTGTTAACACCTCTTTTTTGGTATGTTATAGTGCTAACATAAAATTAACATATTTAATCTAAGTATTCACGATCTTGTAGGTCTTCAAACAAAGGGAAAATTTGCATGTCCAATTTGTGGCCCAAAGATGAAATCTCGTCATTCAAAAAGTTTAGGAAAGCAAGTGTTCGATGAGTATAGACACTTTCTCCACATAAATCATAAGTACCGAATTACCACAAAATATTTTTTCAATGGGAAAGAAGAGACTACATCAAAGCCATAGAGAATGACACCTCGCCTATGGAAGTTGGAATACAATAGAATAAATCGTTGAGGTAATGTCATTCCATCTGATGGTTTTTGTTTGAAATTTATAATTTGATATTGTGTTTTGTTTACTAATGATGTAATTAATGCTCGTGAAGGTCGGCAAGGCATTAATGACCAACTTTCAAAAGGACTAAAAATCTATCCTACACAATTTAGTAGGTTGTCATACTACGAGCAACTCTCAATTGTGCATTTGTTTGATGTTATGAATATTGGAAAGAATATAACAAAGACATTATGGAAAATATTGGATGGAAGGCGTAAGAAAGACAAAATTGTCAAAATTTATAGTGACATTGAAAAATCCAACCACGCAATGAAAAATTTCATTCGATCAAATAACAATGGAGACCAGATTGATATAAGTGCCCTTACTTGGTGAATAGAGGTAAAATGGATTCACCTCTATTGAAATGTGTGTGTATATTATATGGGGGAAATATGAGATTCACTCCTAAATCCAAATTCCCAAAGGAGAAATCCAATTTGATCAACCAAAAAGGTTAATACATAATCGAATCAATCTAAGGAGAATATGGAAGAGAGAGAGAATAACCCTATGTTTCCCTATGGTTGAATTGAAGTCTTTAGTAATTGAAATATAAATACTAACCTCAAATTAGGGCAGAACTGGAAAATGTCAAATTCTAATGTCTGTGTATAGTTTCGGGCAATTCTACAACCTGTTCTAGACTAGAAATATTGAGACAGAGAAAACCCAGAAATCTTTCTCCAAGATGAGCTCAGGTCGGGTTTGACCCTCATAAAAGGTCAAATACTACATTCTTTATTTGAAGTCCGATTCTGATTCTGTTCACAAATCTTAGAAGTTCACCGAAAAGGGTATCCAAATTCACTCTTAGATCTAAAATCCCGCACTTGTACCTACAAGAAAAAGAGGGTTTTTGTTGTTTGTTTGAGAGGTTTGCCTTGGTCAAACCCCGATTTGGAATCAACCTTAATATTGAAATTGAAATAGGAATGCTAGCAAGTAGTAGAAAATGATCTAACAATGAAGCTATGCAATTCAATAGATATGTAATTGTATTTTGAATGTAAACAAGTATATTGATATGAAAGCTTGAACAAAACAATAAATGTAAATCAAACCTCCATGATTGTATGTTTGGAATCCACCTTGAAGGAAGAATGAAATGGATTTTGAAGATGAACAAAGGATCTTGAAGGAAGATCACACCATCATGATGGCTAGATCTAGGGTTTGAATGATGAATCTTGAATGCTTGAACCAAATCCCTTCAATGGCTTGAATGCTTTAAATCCTTGATCTTCAATGGAGAACTTGAATGGAGAAGAGGACTTGAATGCTTGAATGGATGCTTGTTTGATCACCTTGAGAGCTTGTACATGAAATTGCTTGAGATGAGATGTGTAAATGAGAGAGGAAGGCCTCCTTTTATAGTGAACTAGGGCACAATCTTCTAGAGGGGCCACCTTGGAGAGTTAAATCCCAATTAGGTCCTAACCTTTAAACAATATACCTAGATTAAATGAAATTAGAGGATTTACCATTTTGAAACCCGAAATAGCCAACCCGGAGGCAGGAAAATAAATATCCCAAAAGCCCGATGCCCGAAAATCAAAGAAAATGGAAATTTGAATAAGGGGGGAAAAATTGAGGTTGGACCTGACCTAGTCAAGATCAACCTCAAATTTGACCCTGGGCCCAAATTCAGTCAGAACCAGGTCAGGAGGTCCCGGGGATGCCCAAAAACCTAGAAATGATATCAAGATAGGACAGAATGCCAGGGATAGACATAAAATCCTATGATTACTATGATGAAGGCTAGGAGGACCTATTTCTAAATCCTACCTAGAAAATAGAGCCATGGAAGAGGGAAATTAAGGAGAATCCTTGGGATCCTAACCCTAATTTCACCTAGAATGAAGAAATCAAGTGCAGGGAAGAAGTGGAAAGCGGGGAGAAAGCCAAATACATGCAAAGACCCAATCAAGGTGCTTAACATGACCCCAAACCACTTACTCGGAGGGATAAATGCTCTTATCATGGAAGTACTTCCATTTTAAGATGATACATTAAGCCCCCACTTTAGCAAGAGTATGGACTCGATGCAAACTCTTGGTAAAGGAGAAGAAAGAGGAGATCCAAGTAGATTCACAAGGAGATAAAATAACACTTAGCTAAGGACACGAGCCCCTAGACTAAGGATTCTACCTCAACATACACACCCAGGGGTGCCAAAAGAACAAGGGTTAGTACTAAATAACCTAAATCAATTAGCATAAGAAACCTTGCTAAGAAATATTTCTCATACTAATATCATATTTGGAAAGCTATCATAAAAGCATAAAAGTTTACATAAGAAAGACAAGAACAACACTATAAATAACATAGCTTCATGATCCCATCCTATTAGCATGAAAGCAAAAAGAGAGAAAAGAGAAAGTGATTACCTCGCCCAGTAAGATGCCCACCTTACCGTGAATCACCTTGGAGGGAGAGCCCAATAGGTTCACCCATAAACTATACTTGCAAATGTAATGCATCTTCTAACAACTTTTGGAATACCCATAGATCCACCTTCTTGTATCACTATGAATATGAAATGTGTGTCTCCTCAAGATTTAGCAACTTATGTGCGTTACCTTTGGAAGATTTAGCATATAAATGCGTGTCTTTTTAGGATTTAGCAACTTATGTGTGTTACCTTCCAAGATTTAGCATATTTGAAACTGGAAATGCATGTCCCTTCAAGATTTAGCAACTTATGTGCATTACCTTCGGAGGATTTAGCATATTGAAAAATTTGAAAAATATGTGTCTCCTCATGATTTAGCAACTTATGTGTGTTACCTTCGGAAGATTTAGCATATGAATGCGTGTCTTTTCAGGATTTAGCAACTTATGTGCGTTACCTTCTAAGATTTAGCATATTTGAAATAAAAAAACTATAGTACAAGGGAGGCCCTATATATGGCCCACTCCTTAAGATGGCAAAAACATACTATTTTGACATGTTAAGGAAAGAAAAGAACAAGGATAAAGCCTTCCTCAACATCAAGATAATATCCTCAAACAACACCCAGTCCAAGCCAAGAAGGTCACAGCTCCTATGAGGCCATGGAAGGGACGAATGTAAAGAGATATCATGCAAAAAGTGAAAAGAAAGTAACCCTTATGAGGGATAGCACACCGTTCAGTTTCCAGGGTGAGAGATATATCAACCATGGAAACCTAATGTCAAACAAAAAAATAGGTTGTGATCAAGGACAAAGATCCTCAATGTAAACCAAAATTTTCATGTATGATTGGATATCACATAATAGATAAATACTACTTACCCAAGGAAAGAGGTGAATCCCGGAAAAATAGAAAAGAAGGAGATGGCATCCTTGCCCCCCAAGTGTAGGAACAAGGATGAAAGAGGATACCTACTTCACAAGGCAAGGAGATATCCTATTTACAACAATGTACACCATATCCTGAGTGAGGGATACTGACCCCTACATCCAAGAATATAGATAATCTTGAAAAGGATATGTCACTCATAGAAAAGGATCCTCAAAGAAAGAGATCTTATCAACAAGACCACCTACCAAAGAGGAGTGCTTTAGATAAAATATCATCTTTCAATAGCGGGAACAAAGATTCAGTCATCAAGCCCCCTACAAACAAGAGGAAGAGGAATCTTTGAAATGAGGGAAACAACTCTAACACCAAAGCAAGGGTGAGAGTTTATAAAGAACATAATTTGCAACATAGAGAAGAAGTGACGACTTAGGACAACAACTCCTCATATAAAAAGGTTATCCATAGTCAAAACATCTATCAATATGTTGAAATAATATTGCAATATAAATACCACTAAGCTAAAGGAAAGCAACTCCCTAGACAAAGAGAAATAAAGAGGTACCTTGCCCCCTGGAGATAAGGACAAGGGATACCTTTGCAAAATAAATGTCTTAGAAAAGATATCTTAAAAAGAAAGGAGAGATTCTATGGATGATTATAAACATAATGCAAAGCCATAGAAAAATAGGAGAGAAAGAATACCAATTAAGTCCCAATAAAAAGACCTAATGGATTCTAGGAGACTGGATGAAGATACACCTCTTGCCCCCCAGTCATGAGACAAGAAGAAAAGAACATCTACATTATATCTAAAGGAGGGGAATCCCCTATATCAAAATTATGAAGGAATTGTAAAACTGCACAAGAGTGAGATATAATTCCTAAAGCAACTCTTTCTCCAACATATAACTTGAAATATTTACAATCATCAAGTAAATGTTTGTTACTATAATGAAAAGGACATGTGTATTTGTGTAAAGCATCGATTAGCATAGGTCTAAATATTTCTTTCTTGGAATTCATTAGCTCAACATATACCTTCTTAGCCACTTCTTGATGAGTATTAGGGTTATCTAAGATAGGTGTGGGGAGAGGAGGATGATGTTTAGCATCACCTACCTTAACTTGAGATTTTGAACACCCAACACCATACATATTCGGTTTAGGGGGTATATGAACTAGAAGTCTAATACCATGCTCGTTAACTCCAAGCCCTAAACCTTTATAACCTTGTTTAGTCACCATATTATATTCGGTAGTGTACATATTATGTAAAGCTTCTATAGGAGGTGATTGTTTTTCATGTTCATGAGTAAAGGTTGCATAAGGTGGGATAACAGGTTTTGAAGAAGTTTCTTTACCCTTTCCTTTAATATCATCATGAATCGGAGGAGAAGGTAAATCAAAGAAATCTTGCACATCTACATCTTGAACTATAGCTTGAATCCCATCATAAGTATGGGAAGAGGGAGGATGAACAGATGGAGAATTAGGTATCGAATTAGGATTAGGAAGATTAGGATTAGGATTGATAGGATTAATATTAGGATTGATAGGGTTAAGATTTGGAAGATTAGGAGACGGTGTATCATCTACCAAATTCTTCACATAATCCAAAAGATTAATGACACTACCACATAAATCTTTAATGAAGGTTTTAAATGTAGGCAGATTAGTGTCAGTCAACTTCACAAAAGCATAAGCAAGAGCAAAGTGAAGGGTCATCAACATAATAAAGTGAATGATACTCTCATAAACATCATAGGTATTATAAAGAGATGCTAAAGAAGAGTAATAAAGAACATAACTACACACCAAAGCATTTTAACAATCGCCATAGAAAATGAAATGCAAGAAATATTTCTGGATTTTATTGAATATATAATTTTTTTTGGATTTTTGAATTTTAAAATGCAAGAGTATAAACTAGATCTAATCTAAATGCAAGAAAGGATCTAAAATCTAACACAATAGGGCATCTAATTCCACAAAATAAAGGAGAGTAAGTATGTCGGGTTCACCAAAATGAATAGAGGTAAAATGGATTCACCTCTATTGAAATGTGTGTGTATATTGTATGGGGGAAATATGAGATTCACTCCTAAATCCAAATTTCCAAAGGAGAAATCCAATTTGATCAACCAAAAAGGTTAATACACAATCGAATCAATCTAAGGAGAATATGGAAGAGAGAGAGAATAACTCTATGTTTCCCTATGGTTGAATTGAAGTCTTTAGTAATTGAAATATAAATACTAACCTCAAATTAGGGCAGAACTGGAAAATGTCAAATTCTGATGTCTGTGTATACTTTCGGGCAATTTTGTAATTTGTTTCAGACTAGAAATGCTGAGACAAAGAAAACCCAGAAATCTTTCTCCAAGATGAGCTCAGGTCAGGTTTGACCCTCATAAAAGGTCAAATAATACATTCTTTATTTGAAGTCTGATTTTGATTCTGTTCGCAGATCTCAGAAGTTCACCGAAAAGGGTATCCAAATTCGCTCTCAGATCCAAAATCTTGCACCCGTACCTGCAAGAAAAAGAGGGTTTTTGTTGTTTGTTTGAGGGGTTTGCCTTGGTCAAACCCCAGTTTGGAATCAACCTTAATATTGAAATAGAAATAGAAATGCTAGCAAGTAGTAGAAAAGGATCTAACAATGAAGCTATGCAATTCAATAGATATGTAATTGTATTTTGAATGTAAACAAGTATATTGATATGAAAGCTTGAACAAAACAATAAATGTAAATCAAACCTCCATGATTGTATGCTTGGAATCCACCTTGAAGGAAGAATGAAATGGATTTTGAAGATGAACAAAGGATCTTGAAGGAAGATCACACCATCATGATGGCTAGATCTAGGGTTTGAATGATGAATCTTGAATGCTTGAACCAAATCCCTTCAATGGCTTGAATGATTTAAATCCTTAATCTTCAATGGAGAACTTGAATGGAGAAGAGAACTTGAATGCTTGAATGGATTCTTGCTTGATCACCTTGAGAGCTTGCACATGAAATTACTTGAGATGAGATGTGTAAATGAGAGAGGAAGGCCTCCTTTTATAGTGAACTAGGGCAAAATCTTCTAGAGGGGCCACCTTGGAGAGTTAAATCCCAATTAGGTCCTAACCTTTAGAAAATATACCTAGATTAAATGCAATTAGAGGATTTACCATTTTGAAACCCGAAATAGCCAACCCGGAGGTGAGAAAATAAATATCCCGAAAGCCCGATGCCCAGAAATCAAAGAAAATGGAAATTTGAATAAGGGGGGCAAAATCAAGGTTGGACCTGACCTAGTCAAGTTTGAACTCAATCCTGACCTAGTTAGGTTTGAAATCTATCCTGACCTAGTCAGGATCAACCTTGAATTCAACCCTGGGCCCAGATTCAGTCAGAACTAGGTCAGGAGGTCCCGGGGATGCCTAGAAACCTAGAAATGATATCAAGACAGGACAGAATGCCAGGGATAGACATACAATCCTATGATTACTATGATGAAGGCTAGGAGGACCTATTTCTAAATCCTACCTAGAAAATAGAGCCATGGAAGAGGGAAATTAAGGAGAATCCTCGGGATCCTAACCCTAATTTCACCTAGAATGAAGATATCAAGTGCAGGGAAGAAGTGGAAAGTGGGGAGAAAGCCAAATACATGCAAAGACCTGATAAAGGCACTTAGCATGACCCCAAACCACTTGCTCGGAGAGCTAACCACTCTTATCATGGAAGTGCTTCCATTTTAAGATGATACACTTGGTTATTGTTAGAGCAACAGAGCAATGCTATAAAAGAAGTCATACAAAAAATATGATTTTCCACAAGATTTGTTGTGAACATAAACAATCGCATATCAAAGAAAAGTGAATTTGGGGCAGGGATGAAAACACATGATTGGCATACATTTATTAAGGTAATTCATGTTATTTTATATTCACTATATATTTGTATACTGCATGTAGTTTTCATTGTATTATTTTATAAAATATTGAAAAAATCATTTTACAATTATTTTATAAAATATTGAAAAGATCATTTTACAATTATCGCATAGATACAAGCAAAGTCACTATCATGGGGGTGGTAAGTACTATATACCATTTAAGCTAAGCTCAAGTTTATGACTCCAATATACCATTTTATTAATAAGTTTTTTTGCTAAGTCTATTGCTTTCTGTTCGCTAAAGTTTTTATATTTAATCTTTGTCGCAAGATGGCATGGATCCCCCACATGATAGGGGCCATGGGGATGCTCCTCCCACTCATTCTTTAGCAACAGTAAATCTTATTATAATTGTACAAATTAGATAGTTGAAAAATGTTATATTATTATGTTCTTTTATTTAGGGTTTTGGAGTTATTATGATAGTTTTACTGATATTCCTATCAGAAATTGATGTTCAGGATAGGGGAAAAGAATTTCAAATAATAGAGGAAATAGTTGTAGATATGGATGAGGATATCCCTGATATCCCTAACCCTGCAAATATGGTGAAGAAAAAATTAAAAAAAGTCAATGCATAAATTATTAATATTTTGGATGATACAAATCCAACTGAGGAGATGTTGAAGAGGAAAGATGAATTGATGTCACAAGCACGTTGTTATGAAGTAAGCAATAATGAATCTTTACTTATAACAAAATTTCAATAAAGGTTTATGTTTTATACTCTTTTATGTCATGAACTAAAATATGTATGTGTTCTTGTTACAATATTTTTTGTTTGCTCAAGTACTTAGTCATGGACATTGCGGTGAGGCCGGTACTATCAAAACTCCCACCTTAGGTAAAATAATCCTTAAGTTAACAAGTTACAAGGAATTTTTTCTTTGGAAAATTCAAAAATTTCATTGGACTTACTGATTAGAAGTGTACATTTTTCATTGCACTTACTGATACCATAGATACAGCTATAGGAAAAGGTACAATTACAACTAATTCAAAATTTCTAAGAAAATCTTCACTGAAACTTTATTGAAAGCTACTCTTACTTTTATTATTTTAGAATGTCTTTGCTAACAATGTATTGTTCGGGTCATCAAGTGAAGGTGACTCCTCCTAGAAGATCGACCGACCATCTGAGATTGCCAAGTGCAATGTCAGTAAGAAGGAGCATGAAAACATCGACGCCTTCATGGTCTATGCCTGGTAAATCCTTGTTTTTCTATATTTGGTTTTGTGTTAATTTTGATTTGATAATTTGTACTTTAATCTTGGGTGCATCTCATAGTGGATTAATTTTGTGCACTAGGAGATACACCGATGACTGCTATGTCAGATATAGATCAGACTACTTGTATTGGTGATAATTCACCATCGTTTCCTGGACCTACCTATGTTTCTAGCACGGGAGTTATGCAGACATCATTGTTGATGGATGATAAAGAATTGATGCCTTTAAAATGTCTTAAGCTTCCAGGTACTTTAAAATTATTATGATTTATATTGTAATTGTAATTTTTATTCATAACAAGTTTTGGATTGATGATCCCATGACATTTTCAGAGGAAACAATTGTTTTTATAAGATGCTTTATGACTTGACATTGAAGATATTCTGGCCCACCATACGTACAAGGCGGAACATCATAAGTGAACTAAACCTATCCCACTATTTTTATTTCATATCAGTAATTGGTACAATAGTTTTCCTTTCATTCGGGCCTTTTCTTTTACTATATTCAAGGTACACAACTTTAGTTAATTTTCCTATCTAACAATTTTGTGTTTTTTCTTAAAAGGTGGAACTTACAAGAAAAAAAATTTAAAAGATCAGCTCATAAAATATTTAGAGCAGGAGTTTGGTAGTAACATTTTTGAGGAGAAGAAAATTTTAGAAAAAGATGCCAAACATCTTAAGATTGCGAGGGACTCATATAGAAGGAGTCTCGTCTAGAACCCAAAGTACAAGTGTCCTCCCTTTATTTCAGTGAGGCATTAGAATGAATTCATGTTGGATGCAAAGGAGAAGGGGGATACTCAAAGAGGAATTACACCAGAAAATGTGAGAAGAAGGTATGCGATAGTATTAACTACTAGTAGAATGTAATTATGCACTAATTAGTGATATTTATATCTATATAATCTAACATATTTCAAACTTTTCATAGGTTGTAGGATACATCAAAGACAACAAAGGCTAGATTGTAAAAGACTGGGCAACACAAACTTGGCTTTGGTGGTTATTCAAAAATTCAAGCATGAATTGTAAGTAGCTGTAAATGAAATTCTAGATCAATTTTTTTTATAAATTGCAAATAGTTTTGTTTAATCAAAAAATGCAGGGCTTGGAATTTAATTTAGAGGCCATGCTAGAACACAAAAAAAATTACCTTCAAGGAAGGCTATCAAGTTATGGATGAATGCCTACGCCAAGCTTCCACTAGCCCAACCCAAGAGTCTCCTGCATCGGTTGAACAGGTAAATATGCCAAATAAAAAATATATAAAATTGAATACTTGAGAAACAATCTATTTGATGTTAATTTTGAACATAAATTGACTATTTTTTTTATAAAGAAAATAATGATAACAATGCGCATGACATTGCAATGCAGCTTCGTAATCCTAACACAGAACCTACGCCGCATGACGAAGGCACTGATGTGCATCACAGTGTCAATGGAGGTGTTCATTTTCTATTGGAAATTTTAATTATGTAATTATTAATACAATTTAACATCTTAAATTAAAATTGGTGTAACTATTTTTGTGTATATTTTAGAGCATACAATACATCATGCTGAACGAGTGGAGGATGTTCGAAGTGATCACCATGTTGACTTTGGGGATGACAGAAATGTTATTGTCGATGATGTGGCACAGTTAGGTAAAGAAAATCTATGTTTTGTTCTTTTAAATTTCTTTTTTGATTTATAGTTCTTTTAATTAATGAAATACTTGTAACACTAATATAAAATGGTGTGAATTTAACCCATGTAGTTGTTATTACAGCAGCACCCCCTTTGGTGCAACAACCTCCTATTCCTAAACACATGAGGAGGAGACATGTGTTGAGATCAAAAGCAGTATAGGAGGGGAATGATAAGGATAATGATGCTCCGCTTAGTCGTTACCTTAAAAAAATGAGCAAGAAACAAAAAAAGAAATGATTGTAATTAACATTTTATACTAATGAAAGAACATTGTCTTAATGGATGTAAATTTGTACTAGTAAATGTCAATGAATGATTTGTTAATGAATTATTCATGAATGTTGTGTGGTAATGAATTTTATGTGTTAATGAAAGTTATGTGATTATAATGATTGAATGTTATATTTCAAGAATGGATGAATGAATGTTATTAGATGTTAATGGGGAATTTAGAGTGATGTTAGGGGGGGAGGGGCCAAATGAGCTTCCACCTTCACATGGTTGGCCTTGTTAAGTAGATAATATTAAACTATTCTCGAAACCAAGTGAAGCTCAAACTAAACCAATGGCATAGAATCAATTGTCAAAAACACCTACTAGTCCTATTCCACATGGTTTAGTACCCCTTTTGATGCAGAGGCATTAAGTGATAACTACTTGAATTCTTTGTTCTTTTTATGAATTACAATCTCAAGAACTCATGAATTGTTAATATTAAGTCGATGATATGTCACACCACTAATAACAATGCCTCTTACAATCTCTGATTTGGACAGATTGATGTAGCCTTAATGCATTGATCTTGTAGATATGTTTATACTTAATAACTACTATGATCTCTATTGTATTAGATATGGTAGATCAGTATGCACGGTA